>CM053171.1:51710622-51764045 GCA_012977825.3 Pteromalus puparum
CTCTCTCTCTCTCTCTCTCTCTCTCTCTCTCTCTCTCTCTCTCGTTATACAACACACACTGTCCTCTAACACACTGGCGTTTGCGATATCGGCTTCCTGAAATCACTGCGCTGCAAGCACATAATAGCCCCTGCAATAATACAGTGATAGATCGATCGATCGTTTACTCAGCTACTTTTTGTTTGAAGGAAAGGACGCTCATATCCGCTAATTTGCCGATATCGCGCACAATCCGGTTTCTACAATATACATATTTAAGAAACAACCGTCATGAGCACGCGTATCCCGAAGAACAGAGCTGCTACTTGTAAGACTGAATTCCCTTTTGTGATCCGCTGATGCTGTCTAAAGCTGTTATAGTATATTATATTGTTATTTCGTTTGTTTTTGTCGATTTCGTGTGCTGATTATTATGCCCGATTTGTATTTTGTAAACCTCATTGTTGTATAGCTCTCGAACGATTCATATACGTTAATAATTCATTAATATAATTGACTACAAGTATTGTACCGTGGCATACGTGACGCGAAGTGGTCCCGACCGGTGGAAATTCGTGCGATAACGGAGTCGGTGCTCCGTTCTTTTTTTATTATTTATTTATTTATTTATTTTTTAATATTGTTTCTTGGTTTGTTCTTTGGTATTTATCGTCATTTGTAATATCGTCGTCGGAGTGGTTTTTGTCGTGAGGAAACAAGGAGTGCGCGCGAGTTCTCGTTATTATATAGGTATATGACGTGCATCGACTTGAAAGTCTAAAATTTTTGGAGTGGATGTAAATCGAGATTTTTATTCGCGTAGAATTAGATAAGATAATATAAGAACGCATCGATCAGCTCAACTAATTTTTTTTAACGCTTCAACATCGGCAACCTGTATATAACTATAATATATACTTGCATATCTGCTTTTAGAAAAATATCCTTAATTATCAATTCAACTCTTAATACATAAGCAATGTATAATGTACCACTTTTATAATGTATATTATAACGTGCATCATCACTATTTAGAACGTTGCGCGAATGAACTCTGCATGCGTTATTAATACATTTTCAAACAATTTCTACTCTAATTATCTTAATCATCTTTTTTTCGAAAAGAAGAACTGTATAATAGAACTATTACGAGATCTGTTTTTTTTTGTCGCGTTTATGTAATGAAGTTTTCTTACAAAAACTTATAAGCTAAACGAATTCATCATTTACTATAATAGCGAAGATAATAAGTTGCATCTCTCGGCAATACAAAACTCACCCCAAAAACCTTAGCGGGACATAAAAGGGACACGGGGGGATGTGCATAGAATAAAAAGTTGGGACTTAAGAGAACGAAAAAGTTCGAATACAGGCCGATAATATATATTAATACAAAGGATGAAGATTATTATTCTCTCGAAAAAGTTTATACATACACACCGCGCAAAGCAGTGATTCATCCGTAAAAGAGTATTCAAGTCCTACTCGAAATTGTATAATAAAATCGTATGTATATATAATTGTAAAGTTTCTTTATCAAAGCTCCATTTTTTAGCGTTTAATACACGTCTAGCCTCTCCTTATTATACGCGCTGTGCCGACCCTTTTCGGTGCATCTTTTTTTCTCTCGTCCTCCTATGCTTTTCTTTGAATTTCGTTTTCTTCATTATTTTTTTTATTATTCTGTTTCGTATTGTATTTCGTAATCGCGAGAGAGATATAGAGAAAAAATGTGAAAAAACGAGAGCGTTGGTACAAAGGGGGAAAACGAATAAGGGTCGCAGAATATACAGAGGAGAGAGGTGTCACGCAGAAAAACATGCATCGCTTTGTATGCACATAGGTGTATATTATAGGAAAAAATTCATGCTCTAAAAATCTAGGATGTTCGTTTTTTTTCTCTCCTTCTACCCTCTCGGCCTCTACTATCTCCGTTTGGAAAAATTCTCCTCATCATATCAGGATTGTCACGTTTGAATTGCACCAGGTTTAAATAACGTTTCCTCTTTGCCGAATCAGACATCGCCTTGTAAATATCGGGAAAATGCTGTATGCTACGGTTCCTCGGCTTCTACATGGTACAAACGATTTTGCATTTTATTAATATTTACATTTATATTACTGCGCGCGCATTTCTTATATATTTAGAGGAATATATTTTTTTTTTTCATTTTTGTCAGTTTTATTTTTTGCTCTGAACGTGCGCGACTCGCGATTTCTAAGCTCCGCATACGTGTGTGTTTTTGTGATTCTCTCAAAAAAAGTGTTGTATGAAGGAATTCCTCATTATTTCATGTTTGACATTGCAAAAACAAAAAAACTTGTACAGACCATCATCGTTAAACCAAAAATAACGACACGCACGCATGCACAAAAGTCGCGACGTCGAATCCCTTGCACAAGCCCATTACGCATATATCAGATACCGATATAGATATATAATTAATACACATGAGCTATAGACGCGCGCGCGCGTGAAAAAGCCCTATAGCCTTGTCCCCGAGACTCTGTTTTCTCTCCCTTCCTAAGTCCGCAGCTCGCTTATAAGGCTTCATTTCGCCGCGGAGAAATCGAGGAGGAAAGGACTATACGTTATCACGTATTGTGCGCGGAGCTATACTCCCCGTTGTTGTCTCACGTATTCTCGATTGTACTCGCGCGCGTGTGCACAGAGGGAAAACACGCGGACGTTAATTCGTTAATTCCGCGCGAGTGACTGGTGGATAAAGGGGAGAGAGACTCGATCTCGATGGATCTGGCTGTTTACGCACTCACGATCGAGCTGCTCGTAGGAGGAGGAGGGGAGAGAAGGGTTGGAAAACAGTGCGCTCGAGAAAAAGCTCTCTCTAAATTTCGTCGGAATGAGATTTCACTTTGAACGAGAGAGCGGCCTTTATACACCCATTCTCCTAACGAGGAGGGAGAAAATTTCCAGCCGTTTCCAATTTTAAGTGAAATGTTCTTCTTCTTCTCTGTGTGAAAGGATCTTTGGAATGTTTTAATATCATCGTACAGAACGTTAGACTGCATTCAACTCTATGTTATAATATAATTGTTATTATCACATTTTAAATTATTATTACGTACTAAAATATTTTTTGTTCTTTTTCATTTTGTTTTGTTCATTCAAAGTTTAATTAAGGTATAGTGTGTGTGTGTGTGTGTTATAGTATTTCTTCTTTTTTTTAGAACGCTTTCAATCTCGTACATTATAATATAATATTATGCACGAATGTGGAGAAATTATAATGAACGTCACGCAAATTATGCTAACGAAGGATTATAACGCGAGTATTTCACTTAATTCGAACGTCATGGGGTGATAAAATACGATTATATGCTTTTTAACTCGTTTCACACGAGTGAAGAATGCGTGCATCCAATTTGTAAATTCAGATAATATTTTTTCAATCTTCACACCTATATGCGCGACTGACTATATACGCTAACGAGGTACATTTTGCGAGATGAGCGAATAATCGGAAAAGTGCGCGCAAACGTATTTATCTCGTCGCTCATTATTCTCTCTCTGCTCCACATCGATGCGTGAACATTGTATATTATGCGTAATTAATACATGTAGTTAATAATGATAATGATATAATTCACAATATCGAACATTAGCGCGAGTGGCGAGTGGCGAGCGAGCGCGCGTCGCTTTTTGTTTCTTACAATTTCTTTTTTTTTTTTTATCGTCATTCGTGAGACATGAATAATTATATACGTCGAATGCCATAATATTATTATATCATTTATCGAGCGCTCAAAATTTTTGGCTTCAGAGGGTCGTGATTCATACATATACATTGAGAGAAAAACAATCGGCAATTCCATATCGTAGTGGTTATTTATTTGTGTTTTTTTATAATTCGCTATGAATAGTCTCGCTTCTTTCCTGCTGTGGCAATCGATTCGTTTGATTATTCTACGGAAATTACTACTCGAATATTCTATCATATCCTTTGGCATTACCTAGTCTTTTTCTGTCAGCATAACTCCTCGTTAATTAATTATGACGTACATTATACACAGATCTACGATTTTCTGCAAAAACATTGATTATCCTTCGTGATATACGAAATCGATATATAAATAATATTGAGTGTCAGACATTACAGGGTATCGAGTAGAGTATATTCGATCGGGCTTACGAGCAGACATTTTTCTTGGCATCTCTTATATATTGTTTTCTAATACTCTAGTTCATCAATATCTCACTAGAAGCCGACGACTGTACTCGTTACCCTGATCCTTCTTAAGCAAAAAATTACCACATCTGCCAATACAAAAAGTTATTCACTTATCATATAAGAAACAATCTATAGCATAAAATGTGATTTATTTAGGATCCTGTGCTGAAGCAGGCACTGCAGCAATTTACTTCTTTAATAATTCGAATTTTCCCGCACGTGGAGGTTCGACTCGGTTATACCTTACTAAACGCATCAATAATATTGTTCAAATTACAACGCAATATTCTCCGGCTAATATTTCGCCGATATATAACCTTCGCGGAATTCCAACGACGCACTTCCCCCATATGCGCCGTATTTAATCATTCATACACGTTTGTTTGCTGCGCGGAATATTGACTCGGGATTCGAGCGAAAAATTGTTTTGTTTTTTCATGCAGGAAATAAAAAAATTTTATTCAGTTTTTTCATCTCGCAAACATCAATTTCGACAAACGCAATTTCAACTGATCATTAAAAACGCGACACGGCTTGATCAATTCCATACGACCACGCAAACAACAAAGGGTGTTGTTCGTATAGCGTTATACGCTTATAATAAAGAAAGAAAAACCCCGAGAGATCGAATGAAAATCGCCTGGTTTATTTACACGAAATAATCGAGTGCGGAAACTCGCGTTTTCTATAATATGATTCCTGCGGCAAAAAACAATATTCACGGCGCGCGAAGCGAATAATTTCGGTTAGCGCCGATCGACGGCAATCCGAGTGAGTAAATAAATATAAATACAGGACCAATTTATCGTTGCATATACGTGCTCGATTCGCGTATTTCATTGTTTACTCTCATTTTTGGGGAGGGTTAGTTTATCGTTGCGCACCTCTTCCCACACGTTATTTTGTGTCACTTTTTTTTCTATTATCCATCACTCCTTCTTTCGCGCGAAGATTCTTTGCGCAGAGGTGCACGACCATTATCGGCGGATTTCCGCGTTGTGTTAGCCTTCGCGTCCGCGTGTGTTTGTTCTCGACCTTTGTGTGCCGAAGGTTTGTTCTCGTCGTGGTCTTACTTTTTGCGGCTACTCTAGAACGTCGACATCAATTTGCCACGGGAGATGAGATTACTTAATTTGAGTTCATTTTATTGTCTTGACATGGAGGTCGTTTTTCACGTCTTTTTGATTTTTTTTTTTTTTTAATGTATTTAAAGACGATTATAATTGATGCGGTGGTAATTTTAAAAATTAGTCATGCTTATGTAAATAAAACGTGATTTTTCAAATATGTTAGATGCTATCGATCAGTGCTAGCTAAAGCTGGCAAAAGTTTTTAGCAAACACGATCATAGATCCCAGTGCGATTAATTTGAAAACTGTTATAATTCGTTTGAGAATATATTTTTTAATCATCTAATAGAAAAATACACGTTGATGTACACATTTGTAATTTTATTAATTCACAAAAATATAATTTTAGGATATTTCTTAATGTTAATAATGAAGAATGACAAGCATGCTAAATTTTTCTTTTAAATTATGTCCTTTATAAGTTTATAATAATTTGTATACCCGTATAATATGCAGTTGTTACTAAATATACTGAAAGGGCTATTCTACTGCTCGATAGTAAACATGAAAAATCATGGAACGATTTTTAAAAATAAAATCTTTGTTATATGCATACGCGTGACCCCCTGTAATTCGTCCCACTCTACTAAATTCGTGCGACACAACAGATCGTTCTTGTAACACTTGCTTCCTCCCCTTTCCGTTGCTACCATCGTCTGTGCTGTCAATTTAGAGGTAAAAGCTTTTAGAAAAATAAACTGTCGATAACGGACGCAATATCTGTATTCATCGACTATCTGATTGTCGATCGACGAGGAAAAATGTATATACATCTGACAAATGTCAATATTTCCTCTTATAGGTTATATTGATTAATAAATGAAAATTGATGTTCTTATTGAGAACTTGCAATTTCAGTCGAGTTGCTGTGAAGAATTGGAAAATTACTAATAATATTAAATATTATGAGTATAAATTATAAATTGAACTCTCAGGATTTAGTTATGAGAGAAAGCACTTACGACCGCGTGGCGAATAAAGATTAATATTTGCTAAAGTTCTCACTCGCGTTTGCTCGAAAACTTGTAAGTATTAATAATTTCGAAATGAAAACAGTGTAATATAATCGTTTAGCAAAGAGATACAAACTGCCAGCGATGTCATACCGCACGTGTCAAGTATATAACATAATCAAATTATTCCCTTCTATCATTTCAAAAGCTCACACGAGACAGACATTTCTTTGCGAGGCGATATTCGAAAACGTTCGATTTTCTCTTACTTCTCAGACATAAACGACAATTTCTCACAGCAATCAATCTCTTTCCAATCACACAAGGTCGACAGGCGTTAATTTTCTTTTTTAATTAAGAGCCGCACACGTTGAACTCAAAACAAATAACAATTCGCGGAAGGCGTTACTCCAGCATAACAAGTTAAACGGCTCTTGTAAGATCGCTTTTTTCTTTCCTCGCCAGCTACTCTACTGTTTTCTTAGGCTTCGCGAGCGAGTTACTGCCGCGCATAGGAAGGTATACGCAAAGTACACGTGAAGATGACGTCAGCGGCTGTTAGAGGAGAAGAACGACGACGACAGCGAAAGTTTGCTTTCATCGATTTTTTTTTTCACTATACACGCCGCCACTGTGCTTGTGCAAACGTTGTGCTTTTCTGTAACCTCTGGTCTTCCGTCATTTTTCCCTCGTTATTATCCTCGCGTTTCTCAACTATTTATAACGCACTGATACCACTAAAGCTCACTTTAACAAACGAAAAAGCCCAGGAGTCGAAGATCTATAATATACGAAGTCAATCTGCGTGGCTAATTGAGCAAGCATTCCTATCGATTGCACGAAAAAAGCTCGCGTCATGTGCCACTTGAGCCCGAATAGCCATGTTATTGACTCCTCGTCCTTTGGCTCTCCGATGCGCAATCGAATCGCCCGCGGAAAACAGAAAGCTCGATAGTTCTCTCTCCATTGATCTTTTCCTAACCACCTCGCTCACTCGCGATCTCGCGGTTCGACGCGCATTTCAAGCTCGAATATGTATATGTGTGCGAGTATGAAAAGCGAGGATCGACACCGCGAAGCGAAAACCATCAGAGCGTGCTTTTACGCGTCGCCGGCTAGTTTAATTAGAGAGGATACCGAGCGCGAGACCCGTCGAATGGATCTATGCATGTATGCGCTGGAAGGATCTCGAGGTTTGTCTTTCGAGCGTGCGATTCCATTGGGCTCGCGTAATTTTTTTTTTTTTTTTTCATATCCTGCGCAAGTCTCGTTTTCCGGATCGCGAACCGATTCGTTTAAACGATAGTTGCTGGGACTCGAAAGAGGGATTGAAAAAAGTGCTAACTCTGCGGATATAGCTGAGGTTGACGAGAGGTTTTGTGGATCGGTGAGCGAGATATGCGATTGAATAAGAGATAAGTAGGTAAGGTGTCCGAGTATTATGAATTGATAATCGAATCGTTGATTCCTGTACGTTTTGGTCGATACGAAAATAAGTACGCGCATTTTTCGAGTTTGAAAAGTTGCGAAATATAATATACAAAATAAAATATTCATTGTACTCGAGAGTTTATAGGATAACAACGCCCGCCTACACTTGAGAGAAATGCACGAATGTTTGACAATGGCGCGGATTTGTTCGTTGCGCGCGGGAAAACTTGTTTGTGGCGCTGGAGTTGAGAAAAGAATGCCGCAAATTTTCCATTATGTTCTTTTTTTTGTCACGCTTACGCGCGGGAATCTTTGCGTTTACCCTCTCCTTACTTTCTTAAGAGACTTTATCTTTTTCACTCAGTCGTTATTTATTTATTTATTTTTTTCAACTTATAATCGCTATTCATATTGTGTACAGCTTATCGTTACACACATGCATTATCACAAAAAAAAAAGAAAACCCTCACACTGTAGCGGTGGACGAGCTTGTGGAATCAGTAGTATAGCGTGAAGCCATGAATTTAATACGGCCGTATGACAAAACAGTTTTGGACTGTCCTGCTTTTCCTCACCACCTTAACTTTCAGGCTGTTCAGTTTCTCGATAGCGAGGACAGGTGGCGCGTAGGAACTTTCCTATTTCCTTTGTCTAGGTTTCGAGCTCGTAGTGCATATATAGCGGTTTGCACCTAAGTCAAAACTGTCTTGTTTGGCCTCCTACTTGGGCCGCTCATGCTGAGTATCCTGTTGTTCACTATGCACATTTGCTCTTGCGACATTTTCTTTTTCAACCGTTGATAATCGGGGTCTTTGAATTTAAGTAGTTACGCTCACTTTCGAATTCGCAACTCAAAAAGCCGTACACTTAGAGCTTTTCAAGTTACGTCATCGAAAAATGAATCAGAAAATATGTGCATTTCAGAGTGTACAATTTACAAGTATAAATGGGATAAAAAGATGCTCGCATATGTGTTCAGGATGTCTCAGTTCTCATGAATAATCACACAACGTTTCTAGAACCACTCACAGCGTAAAAGAACAAAACTCTCTACACTTAACTACAGGTATACTGTAATTTCGGTGTTATATCCACTACAAAACTATAATAATAGGTAACCCAGAAAAAAATCCTGCATCTTTTCCTCCCACGAACGAATACCACATAATGTATACTCCAGTACATAACGCTCTTTTCTGCTCGCTCGCTCGCATTTATCATGCTTCCATTCTTTCCTAATTCCTTACCCCAACGAAATCGCATTTTTCATCTCTGTCGTGTAGTTGTTCGCGCTTTTCCATCTTTTCGCGCCCGCCGCACCGCGACGACGAAACTTTCTCCTCCTTCGTGCAACTTGCTACACGACCATGACTATATACGTATACAAGAGCTTCTCTCTTTTCCCTCCGGCGCGAGTACAACACAAAAGCCAACTCGGCCGAGCCGAACCTCCGCGAGGATCCTTCGCCCTCGTTAATTTCGTCTCTCGCGTGCAGCAGCTCCTTATACTTTCCTTCTCTCTTTTGCTCTAACTAGGTGTGCACCGCGCACTAGCACAGTTTCTTCTATTAATGTCTTATCTTATTTTCTCAGCTTGTCTAGCCTTCATTCATTGGATATATCGTTCGTCGATTATTCGTTAATTTTATTTCCTTTCATGCCCTGCAGTGCGTCCCTGTCGTCTAAACCACTAGCGATTTCTCGTAGAAAATAATTTCCGCTCGTGCAGCTTGATCATGAAAATACCGAGTGTATGTACAATACATGTATATGTATATATAAATGTTTATACATGTACATATATTTATTGTATGATTTTTATAGAACGAGAGACTCAAGCGCTTCAAGACGTCTTTGCGTTTTGCATGGAAAGTATAACACGCGAAAATTTTGTGCTGCATGATGCAAGTAACATTGTTTAGCAAAAACCTATGCAAAGCTCTATGCCTACACGACGCCTCGGATTTTAGTTGACTCTCTCGTCCTTCATGTACTTATATATTTATATGTCTATAATCCATACTCATTACATAGTTATATTTATAATCGTTATTTATATTGTGTACAGCTTATCGTGCGATTGCGCTTCGCGCTTTCCCATATCTTTTTTCATACACACGCACACACGCGCATGCATTATCACGGAGAAAAGAGAACCCCTACGCACTGTAGCGGTGAACGAGCTTGCGGAATCAGTCGTATATAGCATGATCAACGTATCACAAAACAGTTTTGGACTGACCTGATTTCCCCCCACCGCTTCAATTTTTCGGTTTTTTATTTTCTCGATAGTGACGATAGGTGGCGCATAAGTACTTTCCTATTTTTGCCCTCGTAGTGCGTATATAGGGGAGGACCACTTATACCAAAACTGTCTTGTTCGGCCTGCTACTTAGGCCGCTCATGCTATAACTGCCTGAGTCTACTGTTGTCACGGCATTTTTTCGACAATCATTCACTCCCACATTACACACCGCAGTTCATCGCCGCTACACCACTTAGTCGCTCGCATGTATATATATTTATATAACATATTCACTTATTATCCATAATGTATATATATATATATATATTTATTTATTTGTTTGTATTTTTTTTTTTTTGTTAAATTTGCCTTTAACTCTACGGGTGATATGTACCAAATGGAAGATTCGTGCCACTCGAAAAACGAACTGATCGCTATGCAGAGCCGAGGACTGATCTCTCGCGTGCCGGGACACGAACGGTCCACGCGAGCATACACATATATATAGCGCACTATATGATATAAATGTATATCTGTCTCTCGGCCTCTCTGTCTCTACTCCGTCCGCGTATGTTTTCTCTATTTCATGTTAGACAATACGCGAGCCATTATTTATTTAATCTTATATTTATATATATATATATGTAACTCTTTGTTTTATTTTTGTTTTTGTTTTGTTTATCTCTTTTGCTTCACTTCTTAATTCGCCTTTCTCATACATAATAATAAAAGTGTTTGTTTGAATTTGACGGCTGAGTATTTCGACGCTTCCTGCGACTCTTCTTCGATTTTTTTGTTTGTTTATTATTTGGTATAACAGCATATTTTGCGCGTTTTCAAATCGGAGGAATATACACTTCGTATAGCATTATTAGGAATATTATTTTATATCGAGTAGTACATCGGCAAACGGTGTGTGTGTCGTGGGTTAAATCGTCAACTGCGCGGAAATTACGTATATATTGTGTCAGAGCTCGTCGGTTGCGGTTTTGTTCACGTTTGTATATTGTTATGACTATATATCTAATATACTGTGTGGCAAACCTGATCTACTGCTCAAGAACGATGAAAATACAAAATCATGAAATTCAAACAATCGCGCTTTTTTCTCATATAATATAATATAATATATATTTTGTTTATTTATAATTTTTCACGCTCTCACATCTCTTTTAGTTCTTGGCTCAACGACGGCCGCTCAAACGAGCTCGTCTAGAGCCACATTTATATATAATATATCATAATATGTATATATCGCATCGCCTTGGGCGATTGATTACATTTAGGCTTCGATCGGTGTACGAGTCAGTGTGTGTGTGTTTGTGTGTCGTTTGCTTGTGAGTGTCACATGACGAGTATACAACATAGGTGTCTGTGTATGTCTCTTGTATATTTTGGGGCTCGAACGTCGTTTGACGAGTTGTTCGCGCGCACGCATTGTTGTCTGCACAATTGAGTCCGTCTACGGGATGCTACTTCTGTTGCTGCCGTTGCTCCGTGTGTTTTCCTTGCACTTATAAGCGAAGGAGGGGGAAAAAGCGCGAAAAATAAAAGAAGATCAAGTTCTGCCTTTTCCTCGCGCGTAACGACGCCGTACACTTTAACTCGACTGAGTCGCTCGTTAAACCGACGTCGAAGGATGCGAGAAAAATCACAGACAGGAGTTACGGAATGAGAGAGAGAGAGAGAGAGAGAGAGAGAGAGAGAGAGAGAGAGAGAGAGGAGAACAAATAAAAAAGAGAATTGAGTTATCCTGTTGCTGCGCTGCTTTTGAGTTCACGAGTGTATGCGCCTGCGTTCTTATTATATATTTCATGGATTTTCATACAGCGTACATTTTAGAGATTCGACTCTTTGTTTTTTTTTCAAGCTCTCGAGCTTAGCAGTATTTTAGCAGTTAGTTGGTTGTGATCGTACGCGTGTCAGATTCAAAATCGTTTTGTAAGAAAGAAAAGTTTGAATTTTCACAATCGAATGCCTCACTAAACACACTTTGTTCACCTCGTCGATGGCGCAAAGCAAAGTGGGTTATAAAAAATATTTCCATTCCACGCGAATCTGGGATCTAGGTTGATTGTGTTTATGCGAGTAAACAATCATTCGACGATCAATGACGAGTGCGCGAGTGATTAATTATCGCTTGGCAATCAATCAGCCCACAAGCGTTCGTCATCAATCAATTTTCGAAAGCTAATGCAAAAGTTGCCGTGAACTTCCGGGGCATATCGATTGTTCGGACTCTCTCTCTCTCTCTCTCTCTCTCCCCGTCTGAATCAAACGCAGCAGGACTACTGCACCAGTAATAATACACACAAATGAAAAAGAGTAGAAACAACGCGTTACCAAACTCTGCGGTATACTCATACATCACGAGCAAACACCTCCGCGCAAGCTCAAACTACATATCCTTTGGTATATGAATAAAATCTAAAGCTTCTCTCCCTCGAAACACAGGAACGTTAAGGCGAGCAACAACGCATCTCTCGTCTCGCTCTCAGCATATATCGCGCATAGACTATACGCGTCTCCCTGTATTACCCACATATTATGTATCGTTCTGTACATCGATAAGGTGTGCAGAGATATCATCGTCGTCGTCATCTGATCGAGTCTCGCGTGTGTCCTATATCTCACGGAGCGTCATCATGAGGCATATCGCGAGCCAGCGCGATGTTCATCAGCTCCCTATACTTCATCGCGATTACGAGTAGATCAAGTCATCGTCGTCGCTGTGTGCGATGCGCCGTAGCTAGAGACGACCTAGATGACCAGCTGTTGACCGCTTCGCAACAGAAGCAGACAACTCAGAGCCAAAGCTAGCCAAACCGACGTCAGCGCACTGCTGCTGGTCAGTCCCCAGGCGCCTGCTGAGATGCTCGACGCCACTGACGCGCCGCCGCTGCTACTGTTACATGACTCCGGTGATGGATCTGGAATTAAAAAAGTGTTTAATTTCATTCGATTATTGATTGAAAAATGATACGTGTGAGAGGCTCGCTTTGTGCGGTGAAAATTTATTCGAAACGCGGAGAGCTATCGGAAGATAATGAAAAAGAATTTTAATCACGGACTATGTCGAAAGCATTCTTGCTTTAATATATATGACAGCGTAAAAATTAAAATCGCGCGTGACGCACCAGCGTTATTATTTGGACTGGATTTACGCAAAATATAAATTAATTCATTATAAGAGGGAATGTTGTAATTTTCAACGAGTACTTTTTCCTTTGATACCAACGCGAGGATTACGAGGCTCTTTTCCAAGGCTGGACTTTATGTAATTAGTAGAGCTCGTTTTGGACTGACGGAGGAATTTCTCTTTTATCTGCGGTTGCAGCGCAGCTCTAGCTCTCTCTCTCTCTCTCTCTCTCTCTCTCACTCTCGCAGTTATCATGTACGTTTTCTGCATTATGCATAATGAGCAAGTAGCTTTCCTGTTTCCTCGAAACGAGGAGCAGACGAGGAGAAAAAAAATTATGTTTGTCGTGCTCACTCGGGATGATAAAAATACCTTTAATATTCCAGCTCTTTCTCTCTCTCGCGAGAAAAAATACTGGATCTTCGTTATTAAATCACACGGAGCGAGATAAACGAAAATAGAAGCAGCGTATAAATTTCCGGATATGTATAGTCAGCGATTAATGCGCAGCGATGCCTAATAGCAGTCAAAGCCCGTCATATAAATCAGCCGATAAGATCTCTCTCGAGCGAGAAAAAAGGAGCAAGAGAGATTTGAACGATCGGCCGGTGATTCTTTTTTTTTTCTTCGAGCCGGCGATTTATCTACGCCGGTATATAGACGACGCGCAGTCTGCGCGCGAGGTTTTGCAATTTGGAGGACAGGCCGCCGAGGAGATCTATCGGCAATTAGCCGGGGACAAGCTCGAACGAAAATATCGAGGGAGGCAGTCGTGCCCAGATGCTCTTGATTGTGGGATGCGATCGGGATTAGGGAGGGAAGTGTGCGTTGCTTCCTTGCGGTGTGTGTATACCTATATTTGTGTGTGCGTGGAGGTGTTGCAGGCTTATTCTTTGGATGGGAGGGAGATGGAAATCTGGATGGTATCGAATTGCCGGTTATACGGGGAGATAGGATCGTGATAGGTTGTTATATGAAGTGCCGACCGGACTTTATACATTGATTTAGCGCGTGATCCCCTGCACTTTATTTCGAATAATACGATCATTTCGTGCACAGCTAATTTATGAAGCTTCATAGATCCGAGCCAATATAGCCACGTTAACGTTTCCTTCTCAAAATTGCTTATCATCCCTCACTTCAAATTTCCCTGCCCAAATTAAATTTTCCACAAGTATATAAGTATCGTCTACAGCAAGGATATTGCGACCTTAGTTAAGAGCGGAATCTTTCGTCCCTTACCCGCCCAATAAACTCATCTTAATCGTTCTCATCACATGTATATACGAAAGCGTAAAACAACGTATAATACACGTACGTAAGAGCAGGACCCCTCCCCGCATCATATCGATTGCCGCACGGCGCGTATATTTAAATTATTAATAGTCCCCGAGCGTAGTGAGTGCACGTTGGGATTTAGACGCGCAACGAGGTCAAGAGTTGAGATCATGCCGCGGTTCGCTCTGGAAATAAGTTTGCGGGAAGAAGGGAGAGGATCGACCGCCGGGGCGTCTTCTGCAAACGCCATCAATGATTTAGCGGCGATTTGCGAGAGATGCGACGCTAGAATGCGCGAGTTTATAAGGATTTAAACAGCTGCGAGTGTGAAGATGCTTTGGATATTAGAGGTGACGTTTTCATTTTTCGAATCGCTTTTATACTATGAGTATATAATGTTCTTCCCAGTTTCTGATGTCTGCGTTATTCGATTTCAAGATTTTAGTGAAACTTTGATCTTCTTTTGTCTGATGCGCTCATTTATAGAAATAATCTACAGAGTAACGATCGGTAATCGTAAAAATTAAAAAAAATTCTCGTTGAGATTCGAAAATATTCATAGTGAATGTTCCGATGCACTTAACGAGCTTCGACAACATTGAAGTGCACTCGGAAAAGAAAGAATATCAAAGCGATATAGAATATAAACAGCGAAGGACGTCGCGATAAGAGTATAGCTTTTTAGTTCCTCGATAGCGACGATAGGTGGCGCATAGGCACTTTCCTATTTCTCTCGTCTAGTTTTGTGCTCGTAGTGCATATATAGCGATGGGCCATCTATGCCAAAACTGCCTTGTTTGGACTGCTACTTGAGCCGCTCATGCTACATTCGTTTACAATCAATATTTGACTCTTTATACAGTTCTGATGGAGCAGGGCTCTTCTATAGTTGCAACATGTTTTGTAATCGAGCACTAATCCATATAATCGCGATGTGAAAAAAAAATCATTAAATCGGCTACTGCATGATAATAACGAAACAATGCCTGCCTTTCACCGATCGAATAATTAGTGTACCGCAAAATTTTCCTGCCCGAATTCAGTACGTCTTTCTCTCGTTTTTAAAATCACCATTAGCTTATATCCGCTTCGTATGGCTGCGAATATATAGAGACGCTAGAGATTCACCGGACGCGTATACGAAGAAACTAGACTGAGAAGAAGGAGAAAGAGACACAGTACGGGGGAATCGAAAAACAAATAAAGGGATAACGTAGAGCTCCTTGGAAAAAGATAAGAGCCTGTGCAGTGAAGCAGAGTCTATGGGGTGTACGTGGGTAGTGTGTTATATATATAGAGAGAAGCTCGTCCTACCTGGTATGCCTTTCAGCCGCGGCAGGAACTCGTTCCAGAACGCGCAGGCGGTAGTCCGCGGGCCCTTGCCCATGCCGTTCTTCTCGGCGTTGAAGATATAGTAGTTAGGCTGCTCCCTCGTGTACGGCGGCCACTGGTTCTCATCTCGCATCGGCTTTCTGTAAGCAAAAAACAAGGCGGCTCCGGTTAGGCTTTGTTTTTTCATTTTGTTTCTCTCTCTCTCTCTCTCTCTCTCTCTCTCTTTCTCTCTATCGAGTATTCGATTTATATCGAAAATATATTATTCAGGATGGATTTATATCATGCTTTTGGAACGGAGGTATTTTTTTATTTCGCTCGGGTTGATTCTTTTTTCTCTTCGACTTTCTGATATTATGCGAGAGCTCGAGAGAGCTTAATGTCGTCGTCTGTAAGAGCGTCATATTTTATGCCGGTTCCGGGTATCAAGGTTTGACAAGCATAAAAAACGGAAGTATTAAAAAAAATTCATTGATTTATGCCGATCGTGAAAGAATATTATCTACACTCGACTCTATACTACGCTATTATACCAAGCGTTTCCGCGAACTGGAGGTGACTTTTTTTTTCTTTTTTACTGCGGCAATAATTTTCGTTCAGCGTTTTCGAATGGAAAATTTCACAGAGCTCTATTCCAAACTTGTGATAATTATAATCAGCTCCAACAATAACAAAAAAAAGTCTCAAATCCCTCGCTAAGAAACGACACCTAACTCCCTTTCTCTACCATTTGCATCGCGTCGAAATCGCCGAGAGACAAAAGCGCGTATATAGCGTTGTCTCGAGAGCGCAATAAAAGCCGTAAAAGATTGCGCTCGTTCGCAGAGCGCTAATCCGTCCCGACAGGAATGATCAATTAGCGCCGTCCATTCAGAGCTGAAGTAAATTAACGGAATAATGGAGAATACATCCGCAGTTCATTTTCGTTCCGCACAGAGCTATATAAGAGCGAGAGACGCCGTTGGCGACGGCTGCTCGCGCAAAACTTCGCCGCGGGGAATAGCTAGTATAGCGCGACGCAACTTTGCCGCGATTAATTTTCTGAGCAAACACTCGTATATATAAACCAGCTGCTGCGCTTGCAAGCCGCCGACAGCTACGCTGCCTGGTTCTACTGCGTTGTGTGTATATAGGTATATGGACAGGATTTTAGAGCTTTTGGCCAAGAGTCGGCGAGTGGGTGTATGACGTGTTCTGCTTGTGCATTTCTTGCGGAATCAAGTGAGGTGAGTGTGTGAGCGTTTGTTATCAGTCAAGTTATGGTATAGCCGTGAAAGCGAACAGTTTTGGACTGGGCTTCACCCAGTGCCTGAATCTTCTAGTTTTTTTTTACTGGTGACGAT
Source organism: Pteromalus puparum (assembly GCA_012977825.3). Lineage (NCBI taxonomy): Eukaryota > Metazoa > Arthropoda > Insecta > Hymenoptera > Pteromalidae > Pteromalus > Pteromalus puparum. Next base: position 51,727,643 of record CM053171.1, read on the forward strand.
AGGTGGCGCATAGGCATTTTTCTGTAACCTTTCCTAACTATCGTACATTCATTCGTAACATTCATGCTATCTTCATCCCTTAGGAATAATGGGGCAAATTTTGTTACTCCTCCGAGTCCTCCCTTTGATTTGATTTTAAGTGCAACCTTAAAGTCAATCCATTAAAGCGTGGAGACTAAACTATTTTCCAGTAATCGGTTAGCCGGAGATTTAAAAGCTTCCTTGTTCACGAAATTAACTGCTGGGACCATCCCCTTAATTCATTTACCATACACATTCACTGAAATAAGTTCATCTTATACGTATACGTCTAAAATAAAAGAAACTCATATAATTCGTTAAAATTTATCAGCAAAAGCACACGCTTTCATCCGTGACTTATACACATGCCTCGCATAAATAACAGAAACTCGCGCGGGTTGCGCTAGCTGCGAGTATCTCGAAGATTCATATAACGCCCCCCCCCCCCCCCCCCCCCNCGCTTTCATCCGTGACTTATACACATGCCTCGCATAAATAACAGAAACTCGCGCGGGTTGCGCTAGCTGCGAGTATCTCGAAGATTCATATAACGCCCCCCCCCCCTCCCCATCCACACACGACACAGGGCGACAGCGCGCGATTCGCGTGTCTGAATAATATTATAACGCGCTGATTATTGCGCGCGCGAGCGCGTGAGAACGATAAGCCCGAGAAAGGGCTCTAAGATCTCCGAGTTGGATTCCGCGTATGTTCGCGGTATTATCGATAAACCGACAGCTGCTTTACGGCTTGATCGATGGCCCCGTGACACGGAACGATATTGGACGGATGTCCGAAGGTAAGGCGGAAAAAAAGTGTGAGTATAGTAGCGTGGATGATTCGGTTGTATATGAGCGTCTCGAGGTCTATGTTTGTCGTGGACGACGGACACGGTCAGGGACAAGGAGGTACACACGACGGGCCGGTGTTTGCTTTTTTCTCAAGTCTGTGTACTAAGAGAGAATTTATATGAACAAACGAGCAACGTGTATTTGATACGACACTTTTAATTCTTTACGATAAAGTCAGGAACTCAAAAAGACAAAAGAACAAAGCGAATCCATCAGCCATCGGCATCTCAAAGCTAATTCTGTCCCGAATGAAACTCGATCTTCTGCATTTTCAATTCCTAGCACTTCTCGCAAAATCAAAGCATAAATCTCAAGTGCCCTACCACGATATCGTAGCCATCTCCAAGTCGCGAGAAAGGACGAGCGTATCATTTCTTAATTGATTTTCAAGATCAATTTCGCGCTGACAGCTCCTCTGCACTTTATTATGCAGGTTGGAGATTTTTTTCTCTCGCTTCGCGTTATATCTTCGTGTCGCTACAGGCCAGCGGCGTAAATAGGATAGCTCCAAGACAAAGAAGATTGCAGAAATTGATTCGCTCGCTCGCTTTCTTTCTTCTTCGTTCTCGGGCTTTCTACTTCTCTGCTTAATGGAATTAAATCGCGAAATGCCGGGGCTACGAAGCTGCGCTGCACTTGCGACTCGGACAAATTGTGTCTGCTCGCGCTGTTCTTTAAGTCGGTTCGTTTGAAAAGTAGTTTAGTATAGGTTCTGATGAAAGACTGTTTTTTAGAGAGTGTGACGAACGGATAAATCGACTAGCTAGAAAGCTCGCATCAGGCACAACAAAACATTGCAATATTCATCGCTCGAATTTCTCGCAGCAGCAGTGCCAGCAATCGCTCCTCAGGTACACATTTCGCGAGTAACAAGCTTTTATATCCATATTGTGTAGCTAGAAGCGCCTTCGGAAAAAGAACGCGAGCGAGTGAGGAAGAAAGAGACAAAGAAAGTAAATGCTCCGAGGCATCTCCCGAGAGAGCAGCTCCGTACAATACACCGAGAGAAACCGGTAGCTCTCTCTCTCTCTCTCTCTCTCTCTCTCTCTCTCTCTCTCTCTCTCTCTCTCTCTCTCGTCGCGCGCAATCGCAAAGACACGGGAGCTCTCGGTCTTGAATAAGGCGCCAGACGCTCGAACATAATGAGAAAAGTGAAAAAAGGAAAAGACACGAGGTAGAGAAAGAGAAAAAAAAGTATACGCATCCAGTTGTGCAGCTAGCTCTCTCGGCTCGAGCAGTCGGCGAGTCTTGAGGACGGAAAAAGAAATTTCGTCTCGCTGTATAAACCCCTCCCGACGGCCTCGTGAAAATTGTCTCTTTAGAGCTGGTAAGTGACTCGCGACTCGTCGATTTGACAAGTTTTCTGCTTCGTTGACTACACCGCTGTATACTGCTGCTGCTGCTGCTGCTGGATTTTACCGAGGGAACGGCTCGCAGTTACGTGGCATACTTTTCGCGTAGAAATATAGCGAGAAGAAAATTTGAAAATTCTTCGCGTAATTTTAATAATCGTGACGATATTATACAGCGATAAAATGTTTTTAATATCGAATGTTCGAAATTTGAAAGACAGTAATGACGAAATGTTCCAAGTAGAAACAACCTGGGTTGGTCAGACTCGCAGAGATAAGAAGAAGAACCCTTTAGTCTAGCGGTAGAGACGTAAAAGAAACTAGTTTTGGACAGGCTTTTTCCCTATATACCGTTTGAACTATCCGGCTCTCTAGTACTTGGTAAGCGACGATAGGTGGCGCGCAGCCGCTTTTTATAACTCTCAAGCACTATCTGCGCGCACACTGCATGTATAGTCAAAACTACCTGGTTGGGCCTGCTTAATTGGGCCATCCATGCTGTAACTGCAATAGTTTAAACTACTTATTATGGAAAATTTCTGAGGTACATATGGGAACAAAATAATAACTACAACAAACATGTTTGTGGATTACCACTTTGACGTGAAACAATACGCAGCTACAACAAAAAATCATCGCTTTATCAGGATCCTCGTCGCGCTCGCGCGACCGTCATCGATCTTGCGTAATTGCCCCCTGGCGAACTGCGCTCGCCAAAGCGAAATTAAGAAGGATTCGCTTTCACGTATACAGAAGAGAAAGTATCAAGTTAAAAAAAAGCAGAGAGAAAAGCCCGCGAAAAAATTGCTACCATGTCCTGCAGGGACTCGCACAGAACGAGTAGATTCGAAAAGAGACACGAGTGACAAAGCTACGCCCCGGGGCTAAACTCTCGAGCGAGAAAGGGGTGAAGGTCGCGGCGAGGGTACATTATTTCCTTCTCCCTCTCTTTCTCTCTCTTCGCAGTGCGGCATCATACGCACGTACGTATATACGCAGCCGGGCAACGTGACGTATATGAGCCGTTGCGCAGGCGAGTGTAGAATGAACAATAAATGCCATGTCCCGGGTGAGTTATGCTTCCGTTGAATAACGAGTGCGTGACGCGAAATTACCTCGATATTGTCATCGATTGCAAGCCCTGTGCTGTTGTAGCCGCTGCAATCGCATATATACATACGGACGAGAGCTGCTTGTAACAGCTACTATATACGTATTGCAAGCGCGCGCGTAGCTATTATTCAATTTCGAGCCGGCGCACATTGTGCGCGTTGGCGCAAGCTTCTAAAGGACTGCGTATACAGGGTTGAAGTGTGACACTTTTGAACGCTTATGCGATCGCTGAGAGTATATTGCATACGAGTTCAAAGGGTTCGTTGACGCGCGTCTCTAGTGTGTTGTTGGGACGATTTTTTTGAGTAAACTTTTATTGCGATGATCGTTTTTATTACACGTGCGCACAAGAATTTATAATGGATATGAAATTGCTCTTACTATTCTGCGGAGGATACGCTGTAGAGCGAGAGAGGGCTTAATTAAAAGGCATTATGTTAAGGCTTTGTCATAATGCCATTAGTAATTAATTTTAATCTTCTTAGAGGCTGTATCGTACTCCGTAATAAGTTCCGGACTATACGTAATTGAGTTTGATTGAACGAAATTGCTGGAAGGAATTTACAATAAAAATTACGAAAAGACTTATGCATATAGCGCGGAATAAATTAATTTTTTAAAGTTATTTAACAGCTTTATGAAGCGATTGCAAAATTCAGCTTTGTGCTTTTCGGTATACGCCGAGAGTTTTCGTCGATATTCGCAAATTCAATTTGGCGCATATATTAAGCATCAACTTACTATATGCACGCGCGTTCTTTTTAATTTACAGCCAGCTGTCTTGGGTAAAAAGTTAATTTACGGCATCGATTCACGAAAAAATCCTGCGTAAAATACTTTACAAAGTTTCGTTATATAGGTGAAAAGCTTTTAATTATTCAAAGCACGATATAATACACCTACTTCATAACAGACGTTTACTACTTTCGTTACGTACATCAGACGTCAAAATGTCTTTGTACAATCCCGCGAACGAGTAAAAATGAAAGGGAGCTTCCTCGGCGAGTTTAGTCGGACGATTAACATAACAAAAGCTGCATCTGCTGATGTATATAGTAGCACACACATACGTGCGAGCTCGTCAAAGCGCATCGACGCATAGGTGCACGGGTCGCTCGATTGACCGCAAATAGCGCGCATTTCGAGCGCTCTGCTGCTGAGGCTTGCCGACTATGCTGTGCACCTCGTTCCGCGCCTTTGTCACTGCTCACTACTGTTCGGGATAATCTGATTCCAGCCAACGCCGTAGTCGCAACTGCTAAATGCACTGTACGGATGCACTGATCGCGTTCCTTAACGTCGTCTTTACTAAGTGGCTGGATTGCTTTTACCGCGTTTTCAATGCTTGTATTGTGTTTGGTTAGAGTATTGTGCAATGACAATAACGGTAATCGTAATAATCATCATATTTTCATTATAATATTCGTAAAAAGGCTGCACATATAATAAGAAAATATACCTTGCGTCGATCGCAAAAAAGCCAACGTCGCGAAAAGGCGAATCCAATATATCGAATCCCCCACCTGCAGTACAGCGCATCTGGTATCAGTTCCACCTCACACGCCTCAGTATCAATCGCGCTTTCTTTTTCAAAATGCACCTTCTATACCTCCGGCCTTCCTACATATATACCAGCTATACGAATTCACCACGACGCTTCGGGTGCGAGATTGCTCATCGATCGAAATCTCTCTCTCTCTCTCCCTCTCGATGGCTGTTGAGACAACTATGCGCATTTTCGGCGCTCGCGTTCCAAGTTCGCGAAGTGCGCCCTTTCCACTCGAGGGTCTCGAGGCAAACTTGCTGATGCCGTGTGAAGTGCGCCGCCACCGCCTATAGTATACATATATACGTACATATATATGCGTAGCAGGAGAAACTTTCCGAGTGGGCGGCCGCTGCTGACGGAAAATAAAAATGCCAGGTTTGCGCTGAGTTCGTGGAAAAGTCTCCTCCGCGCAGGAGTTTCTTGTTTTCGGAAATGCGATGACGCTTTTCGCTAAATTGATTTATACCGCACGTGTATAATAATGTGCTATATGGAAACGACGTGGTTTTAACAATTTCGCGCTACAGTAGAGTTTCCCTTTGATGTAATATAATATAACGCGATCTCAAACCGCGGGCGTATTTTCACGGCGCATTAATGACGAAAAGGCTCGCTTTCGCGCGCGCGCGACAGGTATCACTCTTACAGCTCTCTATATGCGCCTGACGGCTTCGCACGTTATAACAGCTTTGTTCCGAGCTCGCTCGCTTGTGGTAATTCGCGAAATTTCGAATGCGGATTGGTCCCAGACCGCAGGAAACATGCCACACCCAAGGACCACCACCGCCGTTGCCACCAACGCTGCGTGTGCTACGTGTTAACGGGTTGTTCTCTATGTATTATATATATATATATATATACATATATACCTGTATATCGTGCAAGAGCAGCCCCTATTCATGTGCGCCAGCCGTGTCGCGAACGTGCGCTGAACGAGTGTATACTATATATGTATACACACATCTCTTTCTCGCAATCACGTAAAAGGCATTCCTATTTGAGCCGGGCTCGAGGCCGTAATTACAGACGAAACGTTGGATACGCTCGTGCTTTACTCTGCAAGCTCTGTACTCTTTGCGCGGGACGACGAAGCGCTTCTTCTTTGCTCTCGCTTTGGCTTATTCTTTACGGCCCAAAGTGCAGCTCGATTATCATTCACTCGTGTGTGTGTGTTATGTATACAGGATCCATATCGCGAATTGCTCGCTGTAGGTATATGTGACTTTGCCGCGACGATCGCGAGCGTGAGATTAATTCTTTGTTCGGTGCAGCATAATGCGCGTTTCTCCGAATGAGTAAGCACACACATATACCGGTGTTTGATTCCCGCGATATCGATTGCTGCTCTTTCGCGCGAAATGTGTACTTACGAAATTGAATTTTTATATTTGAAATGCGATATTTATATACGCTTTCCAATATATGCAGAGTGATGGGGACGTAAAAGAAAGACGATTAAGTGTATTATAAAAAAAATTGCGCCCCCGCGCTCTACTCTTTACGGTCGCCTAGGAGATCGATGCGCGGATGTTTATACAGCGGATAAAGAGGAACGATATCCCAGCGAAAGCGACGCGATCTATACGCACACAGCATTATATTTTCACTATAGCAATGGCCGTATACTTTTACCGCTTTATTATTTAAGATCCGTCATCGGACCCCTGATGCGCGTTTCTTCGCAATTCATAAAAGAGACGCAAAAGAGCGTGTAAAACTTCTTTATTCCCCGCCGCCGAGTCTCCGGCCAACTGTCTATACGTGTATATCGTATAGTTTTTTCTCTTTTCCCGAAAAAAAAGTCAAGCTCGGATAGAGTGTGTGCAGCAGCGCCACCAAAGTCGGTCAAAGTGATTGTACGTTTAAGTGGCCGAGAAACTTCTCTCTCTCTCTCTCTCTCTCTCTCTCTCCGTTTCGGAATAAATAAAACATTCGAGGGGACGCGAAGGCGGCGCATATGTGAAAGTTATAGCGGCGACGGAAGAGCGCCTCTTCGCTATATAACTGTGGTTATTCGACGTATGTGTGTGCGCGTGTGGGTGTACGTGCCGACGAGTGAGTCGGTGGAAAACATCGCTGGGAGATTCTTTATTTCTTTTCCTTATGCTCTTCTCTTTTCTCTTTACGCGCTCGCTTGCGCTCGCGCGAGGCTGTGCTTTTTTCTCGTTTTCACTTTGTGTATATATGCGGCCGAGCGGCCGGATAGCTTGTTTTTCGCAGTTTCGCTAGAATTTTCTTAGAAACACGCGCCGGGGATGCAGACTGTTTATGTGTGTAGGATATGCACAGCTTTGAGGAACGGAATTTTTGTAATCGTTTCTCTCGAGCTATCTGCATCGGTATGCTTTGATTATAATAATAGGCGTTGCTTTGAGAGAAGAGTGATGTGAGGCAGTTGTAGGCGGGTATGATGTCTGACAAGACTCGTGAGTTTCTACTGAGAATTGCGAGGAAGTCTTTATGTTCCTTTTTTACAAACAAATTCTTCACCGAAGACGTTAGAAATCTAGAAGAAAATGAAAACGCAAATCGTACGGCGTCAAAAGTGCCATTATTGCACCGAAAAGGTGCAAGCATGCGTCTAATATACATATACACATACTTTCGCAAAATTTATGTCACGATCCTCGCGCACCCTTCCTCCCTATTTCACGGGCACAGAGCATTTTCTTGTGGAGCGAACTGAGAATGAGTCCCTCTTGCAGTGATGCAAGAATTTCGAGTCACGAAAAAAACAAAGCAGAGAAAAAAATTCACTAGTGACGAATTCCGATGCTTTTTCTCTCTCTCTCGGTGCGACGAACCGAACGCAGCTAGCTCTCGCACTTGAGACTTGCCTCCTCTTCTCTCTGTCTTTTTCTTTAAAGGCTCTTCAACGGAATGGAGATTTCGTGTTCGTTTTTGCAGCTGCAGGCTCTCGCATGCGTGAGATTCCCGCGAGCGTTATCGCGCGCGCTCGTATACGTCCGTGCATGAGTATATATATATATATATATATATATATATACACCTTGTGTACTGCGCTTCGCTTCTTTTCTCGATGCTGTACACTGCGAGTGTATATACTGTATAAGTATAAGGAGAAAAAGCGTCTTTACGCAGAGAACGATTGTTATTTTCGCCATTAAAAGTATTCCGGCAGACTATGAAAGCGTTTAGTCAGAATATGAGTGGAACGAAGTTATCGTAATTTTTACGCTCTTCATCGGCAACGATCGCGTTATCGCATCTCGGCAAGCAGAGTCACGATTAAGGATAGGGGAAAAGTCCAAAGAAAGTTGGACAGACGAGCTTTAACAAGCGAGAAGAGAAGAAGCCAGAGCAGAACAAGAGGGTGAGACAGAGAGAGAGAGAGGTACCTACGAGGGGAGGAAAATTCTCCGCATTCGATATTCCGCGCGTCGAGTCACCGCCGTGGCTTCTTCGACGCGTCTCTCGCAGAGGGAGAAGCTGCGGAAATCTACAGGTCACGTATGGGTCGAATTTTCCCGCTTTCTCTCTCTCTCTAGCCTGGGCGCGCAAGCTCCTCCTTTATCTCTATATCCAATAGTGGATCTCTCTGTCTCTGTCGGCTAGGCGCGTGACTGTATATAGCGAACGGCGTATAACAGCGCATTTTCTCATAACGAACCTCCTTTATACCCCGCAAAGCCTCCGTTTTGGCAGTAACGACCTTACGGATTACAATGGGGACACGACTCGAGCGCTCGCGCGATAAGATTAGGACCGGTAAAAGTGAAGAACGAGAGGCAGCAGCAGAGAGTATATGGGGATAAGGGAGAGAGATGTGGATGGATAGATGTGTAAAGAAGAAGCTGCATCTCGCTTACTTCAATTTTTATCTCTTTTTTATGGCTTTCCGACTTTTCTCGGCTCCAGTCGCATATTTTTCTTCCAGCCGAAGCTTCGAGAGAGATAGTTGACACTTTGCGATCAAATTTTCCGTCTGGATTTTCATATTTCAACGCGGTCTTTTGTTGAAAATGATTTTTCGTATAGAGCTGCTATACTGACTCGCAGCTTGTGTAGCTTTTATACAAATCTAATATTTATCTTTTTAAATCATTAAAAAATTAATTTCTCTGTTGCAAATTAGTAGCTGAAAATATATATAGTATCATGAAACTAGAACATTTACATAGCATAAGCGGCTCAAGCAGTTTGAGCACAAGTAGCACACCATTATATCTATAGACTCGGCGTGCTGGTTAAGATAAGGGGAGCGGAAAAGTGCCTGTTCGCCACCTAGCGTCGCTAACCGAAAACTATTGGAGAGCCGGAAAATTGAAACGGTGGGGTAAAGGCCAGTTCAAAACTGCGTTCATGCTGTGTATACTTCTTCCTCATCGTTCATCATCGACGAAATTCAGTGCAATTAAAAACCGAACAACCATCTGCGTTTTTCACACGTTAGCCAGGCCATTGTGTATACAGTCGATGCTCTAAATCACGGACACTGCAGCACAGTCTGTTTCCGCGTCACAAACCCAAGCGAGAGCGAAAAAATGTAAAAAATTCAAACCACCTGTCCGCTAGCGCGCGTACCACTGCAGAGAATTACACGCACCGAACAGCGGCGCGAAAGGCAAACCCATGAAAAATGAGAGAAGGAAGAAGTACACGTTATATGTATCGTGTGGAAGTGATGGAGCGGGAGTTTTGAATTCCTCGCGGGAGTTGTAGATCCCTCGAGAAAAGGAGAGTGAAAAAAAAAAGAGAAAAACTTACCCGTGCACGGCGAAATTGGAGTAGGCCAATATCATCTTCTTGGAGAGCTCGCGCTCGCGTTCAGTGTAGCGCAGACTCGTGTTCAGCGGGTGCCCGAACACGTACTCGATCTCGTCGCCGTGCATCACTCCCATCCAGCTGCCCCACAGGTTGGTGCTCGACTTCTGCAACATGGATGTAAACGACAGGACTGCCTTAAGACGCTCTGGTCAATTTACTCTGTACATGCGTTGTATATATAGATATAGAGCTAGTGAATGCTTGGCGCGCGCGGTGAGTTCGTTCCGCTGGCTTTATTAATGGCTCGGACCAAGTTCCGAGAGCTCGATCGTATTGCTCTATATAGACCTAGTGTGTGCAAGCGAGTTTCGGCAAGTTAGCTCTTATTGATTTATCAATGAACAATCGCTCCCTCTATAATAAACTCTATACGTGTATATAGCTTGGGTCGAGTAGTGTGTGCATTATTTACCGATGGTTATGCGCGAGAACGATGTATGGGGTGACGAGGTTGGCTTAATAGCTAAGAGTTATTTTCTTTTTTAAGGATTCGATTGATATAGGCATGTGAAGCCACAATAATAGCAAAGTGATACAGCCAAAATTTAGTCTGACATTAAAAATCCTGAATTAATCTCGAACGAACACATTCATTCCCTTAAAAGCAACAGACACCCAAAACAAACTCACAGAGCATGCACACACGATTATTAATTGAAGCAGCTCTCGCGACAGTAATCTACAAACTGCGCATCGTATCGTGAATCTCAATTAACCCTACACCTAATGCTCCTAATGTTCACTCGCTGTCTCGCGATAAGACCGACACACTCGCACACTCACACACGGTCTCTTTCTCGAGCGTCTCCTTAACGGCAGTTCGCGATGCATATCGGCCGATACGTTATATTGTCCGCAGGAAGAGCAGCAGCAGCAGCAGCAGCAGCAGCAGGAGGAGGACTACCTATATAGGCGGACAAGGAGGCGAGAGATAACTCGGTGCGGGGGGTCGCGCGCGCGAGTATTAAGCGCGTCGACGGCGACGCCATTCAAGCGACGGGATTACGAGGGGCGGCCTCTCCTCTCTTGATGTGTAGGCCGGATGTACGCGTCGAGAGCTATATATTATATACTCCACAGCCACTGCAGCTGCTGCTATCGCGATCGCTGCTGAATCCGAAAGGAGCATAACAGCCGTTATGCAGTGTCGAGAGGATGTTGTGAGCGATGGAGAGCCTGATGCGCACCTAGAGCCGTATAACGTCTGTTCTTCTCTCCTTTATGCTCTCTTGTTGGAGAGACTGTTCGCAGATGACTGCTGCAAGCATCTCGATTTCGTCTTGTAGGCAAAGTTTATTCATTTCGCGCTTTGAGAAAGCAATGCCAAGCTACTTATAACCGAAGAAATTTTCGCCTTTTTTCCGCTCAGACGAAGCTCAAACAAAAGTTCTCGCGCGCGCGAAACTTTTTCCTCTGCGCTATTTACTCAAGCTCCCGCTCTCTTTCTCTCTCATCCTCGCGCAAAAAGGCGTCGTTTCGTAAAAGCCAAGCGCACACCGAAGAGCTGCGGGCTGTGTTATTAAAATAAAAAAAAAAAAAAAAACGGCGACGAGATAAGCGAAAAAAGGGCCGCCTGTTAATTTTTATAATCCGAGCGACGACGACGACGACGACGATGATAATTAGCGCGTTCCCGTCTTATCTGGCGCACCTGTGTGCGCGCGGATGAGGGAAAAAAGGGAAAGGAGAAGCAGCTGGCGCCATCTTGGAATATAACTGGATAACGAGTATGCAAATGAAAGACTAATGGCCTCTCGGTGTTCGGCGCTGACTATTAACTTTCGCCTTTTGCTCTACCTTTTTTTCCCTATATTATATAGGTTTATGTATGAAACCAAGTGTGTGTTATCGCTTTTATCTCTCTTGAAATTCTCTCTTCGTCCCACCACGTGAATAGTTTCGCAGCCTCGTAAATTCACGACGGCGCGATGCGAGAGAAACTACTCGGACCATTAAAGCCTGCGCCGGCTCAGCTTATGTTCTTTTTGTTGTTGTTGTTGCTCGAGGGGAGAAAAGCGGCGGGAGAATTGAATTTCGTTATATACTTATATACGTAGCTGTGGGATATCTCGAATGATCGCACTTTCTTAACCCTTTTTTGTGAGTAGGCAAAAGTTCGCTGCGCTTACTTTACTTTTCTTGCTTCGGTTATCTTCGCGTCGGTAATTTATCATATTTCTATGTCTAATATGCCTTTTCGCACCGCGTGAAAAATTACTCTGCGAGACTCTTCAATTCGCATTTTTCGCGGCATGCAGTAACTTCAATGCGCTTCTTTATAAAAAAATCGAAAAAATAAAAGTCAGCAGGAAAAATCAACGGCTGCAGTAACGCTTTACTTTTGCCCGACTCGTAAAAAACAAAGCTCACTGCGTTTCGTTATTTTATCAGCCGATACATTGCCCTTTACTGTTATACAGCTTCAGTTTTCAATACAACGTTAGCTTTGAACGCCAACCGTTACTCGCTTTACCGCTCATTCCATTAGCTTTACTATCCCCGTATATATACACTGCAGACTACTGCAACGATTTTCTCTCTTTCGAGCGATAAACATAACGAGAAAAATCTCTCTTCCACTTTCGCCAACGCCGGACACAATCGCGACCAAATTTTCATCAAATCCAACAGCACCTCGCTGCATTCTACCTATATGTATAACGCATCAACTCGTAAAACTCGTCTTTTCTCTCCTACACACCGGGCCTACACCTATATATACGTCTTTCTCTCTCGGGAGCACTGGCCGCCGCGAAGTTGCACGCCGGCGTTAATCAACGGTATGCGCGCGGTGGACCTTGTGCCCCGATCGGATATTGCATTACCCCAGTGCGGTGGTCGACCCTTTTGATGCTGCTGCTGCTGTTGCTGCTTCTCTCTCGGCCGGCAGCAGCAGCTGCAGCTTGCTCTGTATACACGTTCCTGAATATTTCGAGATGTGTGTTATACGCGAACAGCAGCGCCAGCGAGAGATACCTACCGCAGGCAGTTTAACTTGTGGGGGATGATGTGTGTATATATACGTGGTGCGTTTAAGGAACTCGCTGGCAAGTATGCATTGGCTTTTTGAACGCTTTCGACGAGTTGCTCCAAGAGATATATAGAGGAAGAGAGATGGAAATACCTGTGGATCGCCCGGCAGTAAGCTAATGAGAAAGTTTGGCTGACGCTGATGAGTTGGGGAATTTCGGGATACGATATGATGCGAGCTTTTGATGAGATTAATTTCACGCTTATTATTGACATTGTTTTATCGCTTATTTCGGATAAGGCTGAGAGAAAAATTCGTTCGTTTCTTGGGCGGACTTTCTCGGATGTACATCTCTACTCCGTTTAATCTACTCTACGTATATAGGTACGTACGCGTGTATCGAAAAAGTCGAGCTACTCCGGAGCTTCTTTTAAAAAGTAATACCCAAATATAGCAGCTCATAAAAAATACATGCTTCTGGAAAAAAGAGCGAGTCCTTGGAAGGAAGAGTCGAGTGCATAAAATTAGTTTAGAAAATTTTATGAAAAAAGTTGAGAGAGAGAGAGAGACCGCCGCGCGCTCAATTAGTTTCGTTACAAATTCTATTTCACCGGTAATAGAGCTCCGTCGCGGGCCATTATCGCAACTTCGTTTCACGTGCGTAATGAGCGTTTGAAAACTTTTTTAATGCAGCGTACTTTTCGCTATACACACACACGCGCGCATATTTCATTATAAAACGAGTAAAAGCGCGCTTTCGTTGTGCACAAAAGTACACTTCCGAACTAAAATTTTTCGCTTCCATTAATTCGTCACTGAGATTTTCGAGCATTGTTTGCAAACTTTCTCTCTCAAAAAAAGAAAACCCAACGAATCCGAGCTCAAAGATCCAGCAGTAGTAGTCCCAGTCAAGAGTAAGCCACAGATTACAGGATATGCAGAATTCGCTGCTCGGCTCTCTCTCTCTCTCTCTCTCTCTCTCTCTCTCTCTCTCTCTCTCTCGTTCGATCGCGTTCGCGGTCACGCGGCAGAGATTGCGTTGCAAAGCTCGCGCCTGTGGATCTTCGCCTTCAATTCGGCGATTGGAACATCGCACGTATATGTATATAGCAGCGCCGGGACACACAGGGATTAGAGTCCACTCGGCTGCAGCTGGCGCGTCTACTCGCATTTCGAAAATTACCAGACTGTCTCGCGTTGCCACCGGAGCTTTGTCTGGCCACAGCCTCGGCTCTTCCACTTACCGGCAGCCAGATGGATGGAGGTTACTGTAGACTCGACGTTTTGTCGTTGGATTTTTCTCTCCTTCGAAATTTCGGCGTAAATCCCGAGAACGATCAGACACTTGAAAATTTTAGAAGCAATCCACGCGTTTCGTCGTAAAAAGAGCGAGGAAGAAGCGCGTCGAGAAAATAATCACTCAGCCCGCAACGATCCGCGAGTTCATAAAAGTGGATGGCCGTAAACAAACGTGTGTCGTGTATACCTTCGTGTGCAGAGCGTGTATACTGCGGAGCGATAAACGTCAAGATCGTCGGTTTTACGCTTCGCGCGACGACCAAGAATCGAACGCTGTACAGAGCGTGCAACAATTTCGCGGGAAAGAAAGGGCCAATCAGGGCGGGAAAAAGCGATCGAGCGCCGCTAATCGCGCAAGCTCTAACGCGTTAATTCTCACGGACGACTGGGAGAGTATATAGGGGAGAAAAAAAGGCCAAGTATAAGTGAGAGAAGCGCGATAGCTTCAGATTTACGAGGGACTACTCTCTTGCTCTTCTTCTCCGCTTTCGCGCGTGTTTCCGTATATAGGTGTATACGTACATGTTGTATGTATATGTATACAGAGGGAGTATTTTCTTCCAAGCTGTATATAGTATAGCGTTTGCGGGGAGGTGCGTGCGCCAGTTGCTCGTTACTCCGTGAAAAACGATGATTTTTATCTCGGCGATCCAGTATCGCGACGTTTAAGCTCTCGCCGTTAATACTCTCGTGAAAAGAAAGTGCCCAATTTTTTTCCTTCCCATTTACCGATACATTGGCTACTACGACTCGTTTCTTCCGCAAACATACGCGTCAAGCGCTCGGTAAAAACGTATCCTCCAACAATAAGCTCATATCCTTTCTCTCGCCTCTAACGCAGTACATAACGTAGTGGTAGTCGAGCCAGTGTAGCTCCGTATCGTATCCGGGTCCATTTTAATTAACCACACATTTTCCACGCGCATCGCCTAGAGCAACTGTGCTCGCTATTGTAACTCTCTCTTCTCCGGCGGTAGCAACAGTCGGAGCTTGCAGTCGCCGCAGGCTACGATTGCGTTATGAGGGCTGTATGCCTGTACATAGCTCGCTGCAACTTGATATTCGCGTTTTTGCAGCCACCTGAGGCCCTCCGGCTTTTGCACTGTGTAGCGAGCGGAGGAAATATACGCTATAATACTATGATGTGGAGAGATGACCTTTTCAGGGAGAGAGTGTCGAGTAGGAAAGCTTTGACGTTGCGGTGTGTTTCGGTTGATTTGAAATATATGAGCTTTTATTATTCTTATTATACATCAGAGATAATTAGCCGACGGATATGACGCGTACAACCGAAACTTTCCTCGTTCACAAGTTGCGCGAGTATTAACGAGGAAAATTAAGCACGAGCGATCTGCAATTATCGCGACTGCATATAGGTGTAACATCGGAAAGCAGCTAGCAGTCACGGGCATCGTATAGAGAGAGAGCTGCAGAAACCGCAAGGAAAACGCAAACGAGGGAAAATTACAGACGCAGAGAGTTGCCGCCACAGTCACAGCCAGAAGCAGCTCTCAAACTTGCCTATCCTAGTTTGCCATCCACTCTCGAATAGATCGCGCGAGCACATACACGTTTTCCGCAAAGTTGGATTAGATTACACGGGCGCCCGGCTATAGGCTGATGTGTATATGCCATGCGCTAGCTACTACTGCAGCTGTAGCAGAGGCGAAATCGTTTCTCGCTCGATCGTGCAAGTTTCGCTTCTCCTCTCTCTCTCTCTCTTTCTCCCAGATGTGTCAAACGTGTGCTCTATACCTGTGTGTGTGTACACGCATCGCTGGTCTATAGCGTTCCGTCGTTGCATTATGTATATGCACGCGCACCGGGGACATAATGCCGCCGGGGAATATCGCTGAATTTTATACCTCTCGCATACACTGTGTGTCTGCGTCTCTTTTTTTCTCGTATACTCGGGTCGTGAAGATTTTTTTTTTTGTGTGGATCGGGAGAGTATTTTGGGGTCTTGTATACAGGACGTACTGCCGGATAATTGCAACGCTGTAGCTCGACGGCTGACGTATTAGAAAACAAACGGGGAAAAACCGGGGGAGCGAAAACGGGAGCAGCGACGAGGCCTTTATTATTCATGAGACTCGGGAGCGAATTGTCGGAGTCGGGAATTTCAGCGGTTTCCCATCTCCATTTTGGCTCTAACGGAAAATCTAATTCCAGGACTTAGCTAACGAAGCAAAAGTATTAGAATGGGATTGACGACACATAGTGTCGTGGTTATACGGGATTATTTCATAAGCGAGTTGTCGACGAGTTCGATGCGTAGTACACTTTTGCCAGTGATGCGAGAGATTTTTCCGAGAAATTCATACGCGCTCGGAATGAACTTTCGGAATCAAGTTTCTGCGTGGGCGTGTGTGTGACTTGCCGTGGAGAACTTCGCCGCCTCGTTAAAACTTGTATCGAAAAAACCGGGTATTCTCGATGAGATCAGTCGCGACATTTTTTGAGGAGTAATTTTTTCAAGCAGTAACGAGGAAAATCCTGCGGACAATAGATTCTCAGTAATCAAGCTTTTCTATGAGCGAGACCATTAAAACTTTTGCACTTGATGGCGTCGGTGAATCATTTAGGCCTATCTCTTTTAATAAAAATTCTCGGTGTATTACATAGTATAGATATAACAAGTTCGAGGAGGGGATTACACGGCAGTAGGTAAAAAACTCTCTCGGGAAAAGCACTACAGGTGGTTTGTTTCATCATCGGGTGTCAGAAAACCTGTCGCATCCTTTTGTCAGAATCCATGACTCGGCGAATAGCCCAACGCTCACATACACACGACTGCGAACCCGATATCCCCGAGTATAATCTCCATTGAAATATTCAACCACACACTATATAGGCTCCAAAAAATCCTCCCTTTCGCCCGACGATTAACGACCAAAATCTCGCGTTTAACCAGCGCCGGGGAAAAAAATAACCAGCAAAGTTCGAGGCACAAAAGCCGTCACGCGATTTTCTAAATATACACGCTGATAATAGCCTCGTGTGTACGTATTATGTAAGGCCAAGAGCGAGGGCGCAACCAATTCATTTTTGGCTCGCGACCTAATTTTCCCACCGCATAATCGTGCGCGGCCGGCTATTGTTCGCGCGACTATGTGTGTGTGTGTAAATTGTTTATCTCGGAAAGGTTTCGGAGAATCGAGGAAGAGAATTATGCAGCTTGCGCGGCTGTTTCTTTTGTACGCGGATGCATATTCATCTGCCTGGAAAAACTTGGATTCGCTGAGGGTTTCAATGTATAATTTCGCAGCTGCTGCCGCTGATGCTTCTTGTTGCTTATCGCCACCGCGCTTTCCCGTCATTAACGCTCTCGTTGATAATACAGTTCAAACTTTGCATTGTTTTTGCCGCGCAATTCGTCGCTGTATATAATCCGAGCTTTACGTTAACGAAAACGTCCACGTAACGTTGATTTTCCAAAATCCAGTACATATAAGAAACTGGTCTAAACGCTCGCGCAAAGATATATTTTTCTCCGCAGGCCAAAATGCAGCGCAGCGGAAGAGACCGAGCGATTCACGTATATAAGATCGTCGGTATATTCTTCGAGTAGCTGGAAAAGTCCGGTCACGATCGGTCTCGCTCGGCATTTTCTATCCACTAGCTTCCTCGACTTTTGCAGTCCCTCTTTTGCGGGGATATAGATTTGACTGGTCGGAGAATTTATTTGCCGTGTAATGCACTGCAGTATAGAGCTAGTGTGTGTGTGTGTGTGTGTGTGTGCGCGCGGAATCGCCGGGATAATTGCACGGTAGTAAATCCGAGAGCGAATTTCGCTCTCTACTCGGATTCAGGACATTGAGTCATTTTTCATCGCGAGCACGATTCCGCGCGGGTGGGCTTCTGTATACGAGGACTGGGTAATAAATTTCGATTTCGCTTTTTATGCTCATCACCCGACGGCAGAATGTTTTTTGGGTTGAGGAGAGCTTTTATAGAGATCTGGTCGTTTCTTCGACGGTGTATCGTATAAATATGTATGTGTATGGAAAGTTTTTTACGAGCGGCGATGAATTTAATAACGCGGGGTATCAAGTCTTGATCAATATTTTTTTTCCTGTGTACTTCACAGTCGTATAATAAACTGCGTATTATTTCTGCAAGTATAGCAAACGACATGGAGTAACCATCTCTCACACGCACATATTACACACAACGAAAACCGAAATAGAATTTCAGGTGGGCGTCGAGTTAAAATTTTATCGGCCGCGCATCTCTCCCGACGAGATTCTCCCGTATATAGTGGTAGTTCGGCTGCCGAAATAATACACGCGAGAAAGTTTAGTCCGCCGGAGGCGTACGTGCGAAAAATTCGATTACCCGATACAAACTCTCAACAAAGTGTTATAGCTCTGCGCGCGCGCGTACAGCGCTTCTGCGCTTTATATACATGTATAGAAAACTTTTTCCTCTATTCTGTGCAATCTTTTTGCCGGCGACTTTTCTATTTTCCCATCAAGTTCGCCTCATTTTTTCCCCCTTGCGAGAGCTTTTTAATCCGCCGGCACGACGAGCGTGAAGCCGATAAGGAAGCTCGTTGCGATACGACGACGACGACGACGACGACGCGCGCGAGAGGTTTTTTTTTTCCATTTTCTGCTGTATATGTGCACACACACACACACATACACCGAGGCGTCGCCGTCGTCGTTGGGTATGAATAAAGAGGCGGGAGATCGCGATGGGATAAGCGGCCTCGTTTGTACGTGTGCGCCAAGCGATAAATCATCGCGCGTTGCTGGTTATTAAATTGAAATATTGATAAAGTCCGCGGTTGAAAAATTGTTATATCTGTGCGGTGCACCGATGCGTTCGATAAGGCTTTAATTTATTTTTGACGTTTGTGCGAAGAGTCGATTCTATATCCTTGAGCTAGTCTGGCCCAATCCGGTTGCAACTACTGACCCGAGAAAACGCTCTGTAGGAACTCATACTGTTTAGCAACGGATCTAGCAGTGACACCGGATAGGCATACGTGGCTCTGATATGTCGACGCGCGCTTATACAGCTTTGACGAGAAACGAGCAACTTCGTAATCCTATTACCGAAGAGAATTGTGGTGCCGCTGGCGGTGGAAGAGGTTGCGTTGTTATATGTGTTGCCTCCGGCTCGTCCTTATGGCTGGGCTCTTGGCCGCGTAATCCCTTTCCATTGAGCCACTGTTTCCGGTATATACGGGTTAATTATTGCGGGAAGATCACTGCTGTGGGGTGGACTCATTCGTTGGTGCATCCTTTGCGATATTACTGTACGATTGTTTTCTTTTTTAGACTTGATTGAATTATCACGTATAACGAGCGAGAATATTAACTGTTTTTTAAGGATCGAATATACGAAGCTGGAATAAAGTACTGCAGCAGTGACGTTCTAGGAAGCAAGCTCTTTTGAAGCGTTTTCGAGTATACCGAAATGAAAAGCTGGTAGTCGCGAAAATGCTTTTGATATAATATATTTCTCAAAGTTGTACCCTCTCGAGATTTCGCGGAGTGAAAAATTCGCGGAGAAAGCCGGCTTCCTATCTAGAAACCAAAGAGAGCAGAAGTAAATCGAGGACTTTGAAAGCTCGCTACGCAAATTTCGGTTTAAGTAGTGGATCGTATAAGGGTCTTTGAATAATGCAAGTCCGCACCAAATTAGAGGCAGAGCGCCTAGGGTCACGTGGTCAGGGTATTACGTGAAAATTTTCCCAAAAGTCTTCTTTGAGTTATTATGAATCGCGATAAAAAGAAATATTTTGTCAACGCACGAATAAATATTCCAAGAAGCTGAAAAGCGTCTCAAAACTTTGCCATCCTATCATAAAACGTATACACATTCCCTCCTAACAAGTGTTCTCCCTCCCTCTCTCAAACTTATACTAATTAGAAAATCTAATATCAACAAGACTGCACCTGCAGAGCCAGGCGAAAAAAAAAAAGAATCTTCCTGGAGCGTCGAGAAAAGAGGCAATTTCGAGCGCTCTCGCCGGGAAAAATCACAGTGGCTCTCTTTCTCCCGCGTCAATTTCCTCCAACTCGATCAAAGTTTCATCGAGAAGTAGCTGGTCGCGTGTCGCGCAACACCGCTTCTTGTACACTTGCCAGCAGTGACACGACTCACTCCACAGCTTCTCTTTTCTCCTCCTTTTGGCAAGCTCGCGGGGTGTAAATTTAAATCGTTCGTCGAGAGACGAATGCGGAAAAGTTTGGCGTCGGTCAACTCCCTCTCATTAACGAAAACGTGCTATACTTGCGTGTACTGCGCTTGCGCGGGAAAAAAACGAGAAGCTAAAGAGGAGGAGAGGATCCTTTGAACGCGGGACTTTCGTCGCCAAAGACTCGCGAACGAGGGAAAGTGGAGAGATGAAAGAGAGTAGAAGTAAGTTCGGGCTAAATTAAGCTGCCGGTGGTTGACTAGAGGATAGTCGAGACTTACAAAAATTGTTAGTCCATCAAAACCCAACCCTTTTTTTAAAATTAGGAAATAAAAGGATTACGCATTAACTTACAAAAATATTCCAGCTTCTCGACGCTTATCAATCTGGAAATCTCGTGATTGCGACAATTTAAATAACAAGACTCGTTGCCTGAGTTTTCCTTGAACCCAAAAGAGATGAGAGCTAGCTGCGCGTGCAGCTGAGGCCGAAGTCTCGCAAATTAGAAAGGAAAAAAAGCGTCGAGCACAAACGCAACCATCCTTTCAATTAAGCGGCAAATAACTCCGGGCAATACGGCGAACTCGCGCAGAAAGGCCAAACGAAGCACCTTCAAAGAAAAGACAAGTCTAACAGTCGCTTGATTCAATTAAGACATCCCTTCTCTGGCTCCCCCCTGTGCTTTTCCCCCAAGACGTCCGAGCATCGCTTCTTATTCCATAATTATATACTGAGGAGACCAAATCCCCTTCTCCCGCTGGCCGGAAGGAAGAGAACGAGACGAGCATATTGCGTCTCGTTTACTTCGATCCCGGCGCTTATTGCGTCGAGAGGAGTAGCCCTGAAGTGTGCAGTTATATTACGGAGGAAATGTTTACCGGGAGATTTTGGTACGAATATCCTTAAATAATATTTAGAAACACGCAGCTATTAAATCGATTTTGCTCAGCCTACGGCGGGAGGAAGGAAGGGGGGCTATATTATAGAGTTTACGGCTAAAGTAAGTAACATAAACTATTTAATGGCAGCATGAAACACAAAGACTTGTAAAATAGCAAAGTTTGCGAGTAACTTGATCCCTATTACGCAACTTTGATAATCGTGACTTTTCAAACTGTAGTTGTATACATCGTTATATCCCCCGGATATAGTTTACGCACGCGCGCATTGCGTTATTATACGAGCATTAAACCCCCTGTAATTTCGAACTCGTCCAAGTTCTTCAATTAAAAATTTAGAAGAAACACACACTGACCTTCACGCTCCAACCAGTCAAGGGTGTATCGCTACCAACCTTGCCAAACGAGATCAATTAAACCCAACAGATCACAGGAAAAGAAAAACCCACACGATTCCCCGAAACAGCCGCCTAAACAGCATAAGCCATTGTATCTAAGTGCAACAGCGTCCGTCCGTCGTCGGTGTAATCCAAGAGTCAAGCCAAGCCGTCGCGCAGGATATTCCTCTCCCCCAAGCGCTCGTAAAAACGACGATAAAGCGCATCTCCAGTTGGCTGTTGCGTCGAGTGGAACTTTATAACTCCCGTAGAATCGGAAGACAACGTCAAGAGTCTGGCATCTCTCTCCCTTGCGCGCGCGCGCGTTGAAGTGGCATTAACCTTTGAGGGCAAGGCTCACTCGCTTTCTACTTCGTTGCGGTGAGCTACTGAGCGAGCTTCGAGTGGAAACTTTCTTGCGCTCGCTAATGACCGAGTTATAAATTCATATTACGCGCGTCGCGTCGCTTGTTAATCTCGATCGATCGGTTCTGGAGACGCGATGCTGAAACTGACGTCTGACTGAACGACGACTTTTCTACTTGATTCGAGTATACAATAAACCGGATAAATTAACCGGTCGGTTATATATACTCCACGAGAAAGAGGAAAAACTCGAGCCTCTCCCATAAATAATATGGCAATCACGCGTTATCTCACATTTCACTGGCATATCACGTCTCCTCCTTTCTTTTCCCCCGAAAGCTTTCCACTCGAGGCCGCACACGATGCGATAAACGGCCCGCCAACTGCGCACACACATACACACACACACACACCTGGAGCGCACGACGCGATAAATCGCCCCGATTAAAGTCATAATTGAATACAGCGAGGAACTTTATTACGGCACATGTGCAGAGCCAGCTCTCTCTTGGGTGAATCGGTAAGACACACATATACAGATATTTCGGCAATGCTGGCGCTTATACGATCCCACCTCGCGTATATTACGTGCGGCGAAGGAGCAACAACTCGGCGTTCGCTGTTATATAGACTCGAGGGATACGGAACCACGCGCGTATATATACGAGATAGAGAGACGGGATGGCTCGTGTAATGGGCTTGACTACGTTTTCGTGCCTTTGTACGTCCTCTTGGCTAATCTGGGTTCTCCTTATCCCGGAG
This sequence comes from Pteromalus puparum, assembly GCA_012977825.3. NCBI lineage: Eukaryota > Metazoa > Arthropoda > Insecta > Hymenoptera > Pteromalidae > Pteromalus > Pteromalus puparum. The sequence goes on from CM053171.1 coordinate 51,750,142, forward strand.
AGCTTTTTGGAAGCTCGATGAATGTAAACGGACGATTTAATATAGCTGTATCGATCGCTTTGTGGAATTTAATTACAGAGTCATAATTGCCCACCACCGCCGCTGCTGTTAATAATTAAAATCAGTTCCGCAACTTTTCCTCCGAAGTCATCAACGTCAATCGCGCGCGTTTATCGATGATGAAAAACTAATCAACGGTATATACATAATCATAATAACATTTCTCCTCCTCTCGTTTCCCAAATCTCTCCTCGACTTCCGCTCTCGAGTATTCTTCGGCGGTCTCGCTTTGTCTCGCTCGTGTTTCTCTCTAGTGCTTGGCCCAGCCGCACATTTGTTCTCTTTCCATCCTACTCCCTCTCTCTTTAAGCGCTATATACCACGAGGCGCGATCGCTATCTACCCTCGGCGCGCGTTTAAGCTAATCGCGTGCCCGTCGCGAGTTTGCTCTTCGGGAAGCGCTCACGGGCTTAACAAAGTCGGTTACGCCGAAAACCGTTTTGCCGCCAGTCTGCAGCAGGCCGGCGACTCTTGAGTGCGCGAGCGACTCCGCACACACCGATGCATGACTAATTTTGCTTCGCGCGCGTGGGTGATGCCCCATTTTGAAAATTGCTCATGCGGTGGTAGGGAGGAAAGTTTCGATTGGATGAATTTTGGGGTTTAGCTTCGTGGTTCAATTTATTTATTCGAGGTATTAATAACATTGATTAATTTAGAGCAAACTATTTTCAAAAAGATTTCAATTTAAGCCAATATACGCGTCACAGGATATCACATTTCAAGCGCTAATCGATTGGACGTTCTTTAATTCCACTCGACGTTGTTTTGAGAAAAATCCGCCAAAAATCAGCACCGAAAAAAAGCCAGGAGATTCCGCTCTGGAAATCGATTTTCACAGCGAGTAAAAGCTGCCTATAATTCGACACGAAAGGTGTAGCGGCAACGAAGCGAGTCCGGCGTTAATTCGACGCTCGTCGATCGGGAAATTTAATTTACGCCTGAGAGAGAGAAAAGGATTCGGCTGTCCCGGGAAAAAAAGAGAGAGAGAGAGACGCGTGTGCCCCGTCCGCTCGATCCCACTTAGTCTCTAAGTTATTTCAGGGATGTATGAGTCTCTCGAGAGCTTCCCCCAATCGATTAGCCGCAAAGTAACCAGCTGCGCGCGCGCGAGACCACTCGAATTCGGTCTGCACTCGAAACTTGTACACTATTCGCGTACGCCTCTACACACATAGTAGTGTAGTGGCCGATGTATGTGTATAGGCTGAAATAACTAATCAGTTAAGTAACGGAGGTATGTGGGCAACTTTGTGTGTGATTATGAGTTAATTAAAAGATAACACTTGAGTAAAACGCGTTTCCCTATATAACTTTACGGTATAATCAATTAGTCTTCAGTGGTGGGTGTCCGTGTTTTCATTGTAAACTATCTCGAGTGCGTTGACTGACAAAAAATTGAAAGACGAAAGCTTTATAGGAATCGGGCTTAATATAATATCATCATTCCGCGGTATACTTAAAAAGCTCTGCATTTATTGCGATATAGGCTAATCCACGTATATAACTTATATAAAGTTTTTAAGCCTTCCAGGTATACTGTGTTACTCTTATCTATTATCCTTCCCAGCAGATTTTCCTGCTGCTGTTCTTGCGTATCTTGTTATTCCATTAAAATTCACGCTTGCTCCGCATTAATTGAGGAATTTTGTCTATATTAAGTGATAGCGCGGTTTGATCGTTTATATAGCACGAATATAAATGTATAATTGACAAGTGAATAAGACTAACTTATATATTCCTTCGGTCTACTACCACTGCTTTACACACCGCTCCAAACCTGGCAAAATTGTTTTTCTCCTTGTAGTTTTCGTCTTATTTACATCTTGAAAATAATTCGAACATCAGCCTCCTAAGAAGTTAATTCCAAGCGCTCAAGCTTGAACCGCATCGATATATCTCCTTTACGCGAAACACAACGTATATATAAAAAGACAGTGTGTGTGTGTGTGTGTGTGTGTGTGTGTGTGTGTGTGTGTGTGTGTGTGGTGTTTGTGTTGTAGTGTGTGTGTGTGTATATGATTGCACTGCACGCGTGTAGTCGGGCCTGCGGCGAAATCAAGCAACAATGCGCGCCTTTCACCGGATACACGTTGCCTATTGCGGTTCTTGCGCTGGTACAACCCCAAGACCGCAGATCTCGCGCTTTACAATGGCACGTTTATGCCAGCCAGCGAATGAGTATAGGTAGAATCTTTACGCGAGCTAGCTCGCGCGCGCGGTCGTTAGCAAGTTCGAAGGGCTTTGCGAGTCAAGTTTATATCTTTCAGGGCCCCAGGGCTTTCTGCCTTCAAGTGATTAACTTGTTGAGATGTCGAGAGTTTGGATAATTTTTGTGATAATGGAGGGTTGTACAATGAATTTTTTTCTTCTGCGTTAGTACATAAATTGGTTAAAATTTTTTTACGAGCTTAACTCGAGAGTATTTAAAAGCCTTAACAAACTACACGGCATTACATGATAAACTTTATTTTTGTATAGTAGAGGTAAGAAACATCTTTCCCCTCCTCGCAGCACAATTACAGTTCGTCGTATTCTCCCACGCGTACGAGGCACTAAAAATTGTCTGCATGAAGAAACCGCTCATTTCGGGTTTGTATGCGGGCAGGGCCATCACCATCATCATCATCATCGTCACTATGCGACGGCGTGTTGACCGGTAGCCCTTGCATATTTATTGTTGACACGCGCGCGCGCGCGCGCCTACACTTAACCTCGATTTGCGAAAACGGCCGTTTTTTCTCTCTCTCTCTCTCCTCGCTCTCGCCTAAGGTAAACAAGGGCCGCAAGAGAACAACAAGGGTGCTTCAGCAGAGATGGCTTTAAAAATGCAGATAGGCCGAAGTTTACACACGGGAGCGGCGAAGCGGATGCGTACTTTCCGCGAAAAGCGCAGATAGGTAAGAAACTAGAAAAATATGGATCGAAAAACACGCGAGAGCCAAAGTTCGATGGTTTTTTATTTTCATGCAGTGGGGTTTGTTGAATTTTCGCGCTCGTCGATGCGAAATTTGAGGCTGGGTTTATTGGAGCGCCCGAGTAACGGTAACTGTAGAATTTCAGCGATTCGAGGGGATACCAGGAAATGCTGCAGGGATGGTTATTACTGCGGAGGAATTTTGAGAAACGTTGTTGTCGGGTTGGTTTTTTGTTAGCTCGAATAATAAATTTTAGAAATTGAATGTTTGTAAGCTCCTTACGATTTGATGAATAGTGGATGTTACAAGTACAGGCTTACGGTTTGGAGTTCTATATATACGATCGTGACTAAACAATTCAGTGCCAAAAACGCCCTACGCCCTGAATAATGTATCTTGCCGACGGACAACAGCGCCCGAAAGGGTGCACTTATCCGCACTTTATACACTTTCGCGGTCGTATTAACATCTGCATCGATTATACGATATCTTACATTGTGAGCGAATTATTTTCAACGCTCTATACATACCTGGTTTGAAGGGAAATGTCGAGTGCTTAAAACACTTTCGTAAAATCCATACCTCTCATGCTCATCCGTTATTTACGAATTTTATTCCACTAGTCCAGATTTTATAATTCCAGTTCCCAACGAATATCGAATTTCGAAGCTACGAACTCGAAGTTATTTTAACAAAATCAATAAGTTCACCTGCGTATTTAGCGCGATCATTTCGTAATAATCACGTCTCCACGTATTCAGCTCAAGCACCGCATTAATTATTACAATCAACCGACGCACATAACTGATCTCGAATTTCCCGCTCGCACTGGCTCAAGCTCGATTTTCGAAGTATCCCGCCGCAGCTGCAACAGGCCATTAGAGCTTCCGAGGCATTAGTCCGCACGGCCTCGCTTAATTATACACGGAGTCGTTTATCGCTTCAGTCGTTTATAGGTAACCTACGCTGTAGAAAATGCGCAACTCCGCGACATCAGGAGGCTCGAAGATTCTCGGTCTATCGTCGCAGCGACGCGGCTATCTCGATTATTCGAGGATTTATGGAGGTACGAGCGGCTTCAGTCGCAGCCGGTGGTCCGGGAAATTGCGCGAGCGGCCGCCCCCTCTCTCTTGCTCTTTATCTTTCTTGATCGCCGACATCTGCAAAGCTCTGGATTTTCCATATACGTATATTCTATCGCCTCGGCTTTTTTTCCTCACCGCGCGAGCGCCTTCTTATACTACTACTGGCCTCAATTCCTCTCTGCTTTATCTACTTCAATTTTGCTACGTTTTGTAGGATTTACCTCTCCGGTTCTCTCGCGAATTTATGCCTTCAGCTCTCATTTTATATGCGCATTGCTTTATTTCGGGAATGATGTACTGCTCGGCTAATTTTGGTTTTATAGGATTGTTATATTGAAAGCATATTTATTTTTCACTGAAATTGCCGTTAAAAATTTATTTTGAAAACTGATGCGAGGCTAATCTATACTCAAAATCGATGTGTGTGGACCATGGTATAGGTGGCGCATAGGTACTTTTTCATTTCCCTCATCACAATCTCTGTGCCGAGTCTAGATATAGCGGCGTGTCACCTATGCCAAAACTGCCTCGTTGGGCCTGCTTGGACCGCTCATGTTATCTTCGTAATAATGTTGTCTGTCCCTCAACACCTATACTTTTATGTTTTCTTTCGTGTATTTCTTAAGATTTTATTATTAATAATTATGCAAGTTATTTTACTCATTACACACTTACGATGAATCAAATGGAAAACAACATCTTAGAATGCTTTAAGTAAAAGCATTCTCTAAATTTGAAATAGAAAAATTTGGAGAGTAGTTTTTACTTTGGGATTGTTTGAGAAATTAATAAATTAAATTCAGCCAAAAATCACTACCAAACAACACCATCCAACGAATAAACTACAACAACAGAAAAGCTACCCCCGAGGCGAGCACTCAAGCAAATCAAACCCCAAAAGTCCCGCACCAAGAGATTTCATTGAAAAATGCCCTTCCCTCCTATCAAGCTCATTTCTCTCGTGCACATCCGGCTGTAAATCAGGGCTCGCTTTCTCTCTCTCTCTCTCTCTCTCTCTCTCTCTCTCTCTCTCTCTCTCTCTCTCTCTCCTCTCCTCGGTCCGGCCTCTCCTCTCCATCTTCCATCTGGCTCATCTCTTCTTTCTCTCTCTCTTTGTACGTCCATTAACACACACTGACTCGAGAAAAAGCGAAGAAAAATAAAAATAAAAGAAACATAATCCGAAGGAAAAAGAAATCCGCATCCCTTTCGTATAGGAAATCACAGGGTTGAAGCGTAATCCGTTCATTCGTTTCGCCGGAGGATAGCCGATAAAATACAAGGCGATTCCGCGGCTGAATACGCATTCGTGGCGGCAGTGGTGGCTTCCTTGCTCTCTCTCTCTCTCTCTCTCTCTCTCTCTCTCCCCCCGCGCGTCCGAATGCGCCTTGGACACGCGAGCGACGCGCCAATAAAACGCCGCAGGGATTTCCTCCTCTCACGCAGCCTCGCCTATAGCTTCTATCTATATGTATAGTTTATGCATTCTCTCAGCTCGAACTAAGCTCGCGCGACGAGAGTCTCCGAGAGTTTTAAAGACAGTCACGGTATATAGTACATTTTCGAGCTGAAACTTCGCTTATTCCGGGTGCTTTACTTTTATTCCCAAAGTTTTTTGAAGTATCGTTCGAAGGATGAAGCTTAAGTCTCTGAGCCGCGTCGGTCATTGCTTCAGGTTATAGAGTGGATCCTCAGCTTATGTATTAAGCGTCGAGGGATGAACGCGTTGCAAAATTCTTGACTCACAATATATTAACTTTGTAAATTTTCAAATCGAATCTTTAACGACATTATCCGCACACGATCCTTTTTTTCAAACGCTCTTCTCCCAGCGGAGATTTCCCGCGTAACTTCGACAGAGTCGTATACCAGACGCATCTGTAAAGTACGTCGTTATCGCCTCCCACGCTTTTTTCCTCCTTTGGTTCTCTCATTGGTCCCAGTGCAACATGCCTCTTTTCTTTCCATCCCTTCGTACTGTACTCTGCGACAAGACCACCAGTCTTTTTCCGCTTTGTACGCGGAAAAGCACACCTCGAAGGAGGACTGTTTGAGCCCACAAGCTTAACGGTCGCCGGCGAATTAAGGACTCGATCGTTAAGCGGCGCGCGTCTCTTCCGGCGCGTATAAAGCGCCGATTACTGGGGAAAAAAATGCTTACTCTCTTATCTGAGGGTAGACGATTATAGGTATAGCGATTCTTATCGGAGTATAGTCGCGATGATACGAATTATCGCGTTGATGAAGATTTCACGCGAAGGTATGTATACGTTTGCATAACGATTAAGCCGCTCGTCGCGCCTTGATAGGCTCGCTAAACGCGTTCGGTTGAAGCAGTTCCGTCGCAGCGGGAAAATCAATAAGGACGTTTCCTTCGTAGGCGTTTTGCGTATGTGCGACGTAGAAGCTGAGGTTTGGATGAGGAAACGGATAAGGAGATATCTTCAGTGCCAATGTAACGATTATACTGAAAAATATACGTGTATACAGTTATTATTATTTAAATTCTAAAGCGCCGTCCGATTATCCAAGAATCACCGCGGGATACTCCCCAAGTTGCCGAACAACATCACTCCCCAACGTTTAGCCAGGAGTTAACTAGTCGAGCTTGCAGTTTATATATACACTCAACGAACACCATAGCAGCAGCAGCAGCAACCTGTTCAATGTGCATATCTACATGCGCATAGCATCGAAAATTCCTCGTCTTAATACAAGCCCTCTCCTCAGCAAGTCCTCGACGACGACGGCAGTAGTAAACATGCAAATGACTATATCAAGGAGGAAACACACACACATATACATACACAGAGTTCGACGTAACTCGCGTCTACCGAAGATCGTCGTCCCGGCGCGTGTTAACAAAGTCCCAAGCTCGCGGCATGATCTAATTAACCGCGAGGGAGTAGAGCTCTCGAGCTCTACTACTCGCTTAACGATAGTTATGCGGCTTTGCGCTCGCGGCCAGAAGCCAGTCGCGCGAGCGCTACGAGACGACCTTATATATCTTATCTCTCTGTACTATGTATACTTTATACCCTAGGAGCTTTTGCTCTCTATCTTGCCAGGGGGGTGAAATACGAGAGCGATACTTCGTCGTCGAAGTCGGCAGCGCGATCAAGGGAAATTCGCGTGTGTATTGATTTCGAGGAAGCTTCTAATCGAGTCGTTTTAGCCTCGGCCTCTCATCGAGCTTCTGTATACGACATACAACCTTATACCTACCCGGCTGTATATGGATTTATACGCAGAGAGACGAGCGAGGAGCGCCTGATGAAACGGGGGTGGGATCCCGAGGAGATTTTCCAAGCGAAATTGCGTTTTCTCCTCCTCACCACCACCGCAACCGTCGATCAATATTCAAATTCGAGCCGGGCGTTGATGAGGATTTACTTCGGCTTTTTACAGGGATCGTCGCACGTGTGAGCGAGGCCTGATGTATTATGAGCCGTGAGCTCAATGTTTTACGAGCAATAAAGGTCCATCGCTAACTTTTCCATCCGCCCGCGATGAACCCTTTACAAATAATGCACGATTCTGCGGAAAAAATCGCACCCTTGAGATAACGATCTTTTATACAGCCGCGAAAATGTGGCTTCCTTTGCATATAGGTACCTAGGTATAAGACGAGCGTCGAACAACTGGAACGTGAAATTCAGCCCCGGCGAGAACAGACGTTATAGTACAGCCCAGGTATTATATACATGGACGGGACAAGCTCGCTCTCTCTCTCTCTCTCTCTCTCTCTCTCTCTCGGCGAGTAATTAGCGGAGGTGGCAATTTATCAGGGGCCTCGGAGTATGGCTCGTTTTCGAGGGGATGAGGAAAGGGCGAGGCCCGTTATACACGCGCCGCCCGACTAAAGAGGATGTCGTTACTCACGGCTGCCGGACTTAATCTTAATAACGGGCCGCGAGAGCTGTACTCGACTACTGCCGCTCTCTTTCTCTCTCTCTCTCTCTCTTTCTCTCTGTGTCTATGCGCTAACCGATGCGCACCGGAAGACGAATGCTCTCCGGCGACGAGTCGCGGAATTCGTCGGAGAGAACGAAAGAAAGCTTGCAACTCGCGGATAGTCTTTCTTCGGATCGGCGGAGAGAACACTTAGCGGTATTACTCTCTGTTATTCTTTTTTTCTCGTTTGACGTAAAACGGTATACGTCAAAAGCTGTCTTGAAATCGGGATTCGCGAGGGTAAGAATAAAAAATCGCTCCGTAATATATAGCCCAAACTTGCCTATACGTGTCACGGTGCTTTTACTCGGGTTCGAGAACGAGTTAATAAAAACCGTTTCCCCCCGAAATTATTCATAATTTCGAGTAGGCTAAATCAGACCGACGCTGTGTGTATATGTGTTGGCCTTGAAAGCACACGCAGTGCTTCCGGGTGTCGAGATTTCGTGCGACCCTCTCTGTCGAAAAAGTCGTGTCAGCGGCACGAATACGTGTCGTGCACGCGACTTCGGTGTATTTATATATATGCCGTCGACTCGAAAATTCAACAACTCACCTGCGTGAAGAAGTAGTAGTAGACCTTCATGCCGCGATCAGCAAACAGCTGAGCGAAGTGTATGGAAGGACAGATGAAGAAGTAGTCACCCACGATGTCGGCCACCATCCGCTGGTACATGAACTCGTCGTTCGTGTTCTCCCACTCGGTGTACTGAAACATTCGAATTTATCATTACTTCTTTCTTCGTTCGCCAAGAGCATTTTGTTATGCTAAACTCTCTCTCGTCATGAATAGTTCATCAGTTCATCCCTTAAACCGTAATGGCTCAGGGTCATAAGGTCGAACTCTTCTCTATCTCTCTCATTTCCCTCTCCCGGCTCGAACTCAATTCCAACCGATAAAGTATTTTTCCTAGTCCCTCTCTCTCTCTCTCTCTCTCTCTTCGCTCCGAGCAAATCAACGGCGCATCGTTTAAAATCCACTCGGCACTGCTGTTGCGCGAATAACTGCGGAGAAGAAAAAAGAATCGCCGACTTTGTGCGAGAAAAGTTCAGCTCCCGGAGCGCTAAGACCGAGTCGTCGTCGTTTTTGATTTTCCAAATTAATTTATACGATGACCCGGTTTCGCCCTCTGAGATGCAGATGCTCCGATCGTTAGGTGTCTGTGAGTTTATCCGCTCGTACAACCGAGAAATATCCCCTTCGCCGAGGCAAATTTAATTATCGTCTACGTGCAGCGCTCCAGCTGCGGCAGGGATCGATTTCCGCTTTTTGAAAATTTATATTTTGTTCTGTACACACGTGCGGTATCGAGTTTTCCCGCCGAAAATACGATCGCAGGTATCGGATGATTCGGTGTGGGGCAACTATAAATGCATTAATTTTTATGGAAATAAGATCGTTATTTCCAATCCTTCTTTTCATTTTTCATAATATAACGTGACACCCCACTAATATGCCGTGTTTTGAATACATAAAAGCTTCCTTTCCATGCGGACAAAAAAAGGATCGAATCATGCATCATACGTATATATACGAAAAAGCCGCAGCCCACCTCGGAAAAACGAGAAAACCATTAACCAATCCGACTCGCATCGAGTATATACATATACATGCGCAGGTGAAAAAAGTCTCGTATACCATATCAGATTTCATTAATGTAACCGACTCTCTCTCTCTCTCTCCCTCTTTCGCGTCATTTCCATAGCTCTCCCATCAGGCTCGCAAAAAAAGGCTAAAGCTCGCGAGGGAAAACTCAATCCCGCTCGCGCGCGAAAATTTCCATTATTCCGAGAGAGAGAGAGAGAGAGAGAGAGAGAGAGAGAGAGAGAGAGAGAGAGAGCGAGAGAAAGGCGCGAAAAAGTCTGTCCCGGTTAATATTTCAATCATCCTAGGGGGGCTTCGACGCGCCGACAGGCCAAAAAGAGCGCAAGTCATCCAATTTCCCACTTCGACCTGATCTCCTAATCGTCCTCTCTCTCCAGAGGTTAAAGTAGTATAAAACGTCTTGCACGCGTTCTATATCTGTGTATACATATAACGTACGCGGCAGCCTTTAAGCGGAGCTCTTAACAACGGAATTGGATTTCCCGGGGCTGCCGCGCCGATATCCGGTTCAAGCGATTCGAATCGAAGCCTCTGCTGCTGCTGCTGCTGCTGCTGCTGATGCAGCCTTCGGAGTCTTATTACGCCGAGGATGCTCCCTTCGGATTTCAGCCTGATGCGCGCGCGCACGGCACTTTTATATTATACGCGAGCGCACCAGTTGCGGTTTGTAATAATGCCGCTGCCGAGGTGAGTGGGCTGAGATTTCATGAATTTTAATGCGCCATCGGGCTGTTTTTTTTTTGTTTGCTCGCCACGGATTATTTGCCGAGAAGGAATGTGAACACGAGTTTCGCTTTACTTTGTGTGTTCATAAAATTTCGACGATTCTTCCCCTAGTATAAAGATTCCTTCTCGTAACTTTGCGAATAAGAGTTAAAAAGTCCTCGACGAGAGACTAATGCATTATCGACGACTTAAAAGCCATCCCGAGCTGAAGCTTTGAAAGAGAGAGCTAGAGGAGATTCCTTAAAAGCTGGAAAATGTTCGCGTAGTTGTCGCTGGGACCGAAGAGCTGTTTGTATACAGCTCGTTGCCATTCCAAAGTTCACTAATTAATTAAGCGTCGACGGGTTACTCGGCGTATTCTCGCTACACTCCCACGACCCAGTACAGAACTACTTTCAACTTGGCGTATACCCGTCGGGACAAGTGTTTCGGATCATCGTTTTTCAGCCACTTCCACTGCCGGCCGATTTTCTACTGTAGGGACGAGGAGAGAGAGAGAGAGAGAGAGAGAGAGAGAGAGAGAGAGAGAGAGAGCGAGAGCTTGAAGAAGCAACAAATTAAACTGATCGTGAGTCTGCTCGTTAGCCGAGGCTGCTCTGTATTTAAGTTTGTGTGGGTGTGCTGCGGAGCAGTGAGTTCTCGTGTAACAGCTGGACTGATGGATCTTTTTTTATCGGGGGATTGTGGATACAGGGAAATGCATTTAACTAATTGCGGTTTGAATTAGTTCGTGGTAAGGGACGTGTAATGTTTTAGTGATCGATGCTGTGCGGGTGCATTGAACATTTAGAGGAAAAGATTACGGAAATAAAGCTCGAACGGTAGTTATCGATTTTCGGAACTTCTTTAGCAAGGAAACATTGTTTTACTTCTCTGTGTCAGTTTTACATCTTTTTATTAATAATATTAAAAGTGCACTAAGCATATCACGAATAGAACACCAGCTTTGAGATTCTTCTACGTATTGGAACTTCTCTACCGGATTTCCGTTTCGCTACCCAATATAATACTCGAAATATCGACCGAGATAATAACCAAATCCGAAGCTATATCTTAGTAAAAAATTTGCACAAGCTCTCCCGGCGAACGTAAAAACAATCGTTGCAACCTATAAATCTTGACTCCTCCAGAAAACCTCGCATCCGCTGAAGATCAGCTGAATCAGCGCAGACGATCAATCCCTGCTCGCGTCCCGCAGTCTTTCCCGTCAATATCCAGAGCTTCCATACCGCGGGAAAATGAAATTCAGCGAAAAACTTCCTCAAGGCCATCTCACGCGATGAATCTCGTCGATAGAGAAAGGATCGAGTCCGAACAGCTTCCGCCCAGATAATTCAGCCCTGGAGAGGAGACGAAAGAGACGGTGAATGGTTAGGTGCGGAGAGATCGGAAATACGACGGTGTGTGAGAAGCGTTACGGGCATATGACATAAAACCGGTCGGTCCTCCATACTTTATTGTCGATGCGGTAGTGCGATTTCGCTGGGGTTTTGTGTGCGGGTAACCTCGGCGAGATGACGGTTGGAGGTTACGAGGATGAAAAATGTTGGTAAGCGATATTAGATGCTTTCGAGAGGAATAATTATACCAGTGAAAATCAGTTTTATAAATTACCGCAGTCGACTTGTGTACTCAACATTGCAAGATAGATTATTCGCTCGCATGCGTCGATGGCTTGTATAATGAGAATTTTGATCAACGGTGCAAAAATCGCGCTCGAGTGAAAATTTACTACTTCGATAAGAACAAAGTAAGCAGCTTAAAAAACACACACTTTCAAGTAGTAAGAGCCGAGTACGTCGAGACACACACAATCTCACGTTCTTGAAATAAACGAATGGGATAAAACAATTGGCCTCTCCTCACTTCCGAGCAATCTAAACGCCGAGATCTAACCTGTACACACAGAGTTCCGCGCTCTGCTTATCCTTTGGAAAAATCTTTAATTACTCATGACCCCGAAGCCGAAGAAAAGGAGTTGGCGAATTACATCAGTAAGGGGCGAACAATCGATCTGCCCCCGCAGCATCGTGGCTTACGTCAGAAGTAATTTACAGGCTTTCACGAGTCTCAGCAGCAGTAGAAACTATATGAAAATGTCCTGAAGACAACTGATTCAACTGTCCCAGCAAGATATAATGGAGAGAGATGGTCCTTCTCTCGTCGACCGGACAAACTTTGTCCTCGGTATACCAGTGCGCGTTCGCTCGAATTCTTCGCGGGAGAAGCAATTTTCGAGGACCGCGTCAGCCCCAGAGTCGAGCTCGACTATGTGTATATAGAGGTATAGAAAGGGATATCGTTGAGAGTAGCCCGGTCGTGTGTGGAGAGATATCCCCTTTCCGCTCGTATGGATCTTGGATGAGTTTCGAGCTGGTGCTGCGGTCGAGTCCGCGGGCTTTTTGTGCGGTGCTCCAAACTTTCCGGACACTTCCGAGGGACTGCTTGGCCGTTATCGCTCGAGAGTGGTAATTCGTGTTCGGCCTGTGTTTTGATGGGCATATTTCTTTATTTATGGAACGAGCGCTGATGTGCTCGTGAGTGAGAGAGAGAGAGATTGTTTTGATGGCTGTTTGAGTTTCCTGTACTCGGGAACTTTGAGGATGATTATTCATCGCGGATGTATCGTTATGGAGAGTTTAATGCTACTGAGTGAGCATCGCAGAGATGAGTTTATTACGTTTATTACTGGAAATTAACGATTCGTTTGAACCAATGACTTTATTGTTATATGATATCTCAACAATGGATTTTATAACTTGGGCAGCATGAATTACGTTTTATGCGACAGAGCTACTTCGATAAATTAATTAGTTTGATTGCTTTACTCGGTCAAAGGTACTTTGAGTGGTAAAAACTTTCACATCGATGATGCGCTTACTAATTATGTTACAAAACGACGTAATTAATCACACTTGGAAAATTTCATTAGTGTAATTAAGTAAAGCTCTATACACACTCGCGCGACGTATATAAAAAGCTCAAGAGGGAAATAACCGCCAACCGCTCGAACTTCCGCAGAGCAAACAAAACTAAAAATATATCACCAGAAGCTTGGCAATAAAATCAATAAGCTAGAAATTCACCTCTGCTATTCTAATCTCCAAAGCAAACAAATTTCGAGAAAAGCTTTCACGGGCAGAAGGGGCTGAGAGTACCCTTTCGGGTTTTGTACTTTACCTTCCATTATATCCGTGAAATCGTCCCGGACGTCCCGCGCAATCTTGCGGCCCTACGTAGCGGGACTCCCTTGACGCTCGTAGCTGCCCGCGACTCGTTCGATGTGCAGCCATCGAGCAATAAATCGAGTTATCGCGTCGCAGAGACGTCACTTTGCTCTCATTCTTCTCCGAGCAATGCCTTATACGCTTGAGGCTAAGAAGTCGCCTGGTGTGTGTGTGTGTGTGTGTGTGTGTGTGTGTGTGTGTGTGTGTGTGTGTGTGTGTGTGTGTGTGTGTGTGTGTGGGTGAATATCGCGTCGCAGAGACGTCACTTTGCTCTCATTCTTCTCCGAGCAATGCCTTATACGCTTGAGGCTAAGAAGTCGCCTTGGTG
>CM053171.1:51764479-51868442 GCA_012977825.3 Pteromalus puparum
ACAATCTTCGCGCTGTTGTGCTTTCACGCGGTTTGTGTGTGTGTGTGTGTGTGTGTGTGTGTGTGTGTGTGTGTGTGTGTGTGTGTGTGTGTGTGTGTGTGTGTGTGTAGGTGAAACAATCTTCGCGCTGTTGTGCTTTTCACGCGAGTTCGAGGATCTTGAGAGACGCTGTGTTATTTAAGGTAATTGTTTTCCGAGAGTATTACAGGGAGTCGGAAAATATTTACTCGCTGCTGTGTGTAGTGTCTGATGACAAAGTTTGGATTGATGATGAAAAGAAGGAAATTGATTTTAAAGAGTACATAGAGCTTTCAACGCTGGTGAATGATTTCGTTGCGAAGATGACACAAAGTAAGCGCATATTCATTTGAAGTGCTAGCATTCAATATCTTGTTCTCGACGAATAATGAAGGCCCGTTGAAAAAGCGTATTTAATCTTTCAAGCCGTACTCTCAACCAAATCGAAACAAAAAGCTCCATGACAAGCCGCGTGACGAATAATACACAAAGCAGACGATGACAAAAGATCGATATCAATTAACCAGCCACTTCAACAAAGTATCACAAAAACGAAATTTCATTTGTCGCTCTGACATTACTGCATCAAAGCAGCAGTAAACGTATACATTCTAAGTCCATCAAAGCAGTCCTAATACGCGTCCGTCAGAACTCGTTTCGCGTGAAATCACCGACAGCTCACTCCGTGAAAAGGCCTATATACACATCACTGACGCGCCAGAGTAAATATCTGCATAATTAAAAAGAGCAAGCTGGCAAAAGAGGCGAACATGTTGGTATAACACAGCCGCGGGTGTAGGTCCAGTACAGCGTCAGCTGATTTATTTTAGCGGTAAGCCATGTGCGTCAGTAGCTCTTGAATACAAAGGGTCAAAGCCGCCGCACGTCTCGCAAATAATTTCCCGGGCAATTACTTTCCCTACTGCTTTGACGCTTTTTTTCCTTTTTGTCTCTCTCTCTCTCTTTCATCTTCTTTTGGAGTGAGTCTATTTTCAGAGAACCACCGGAAGTGCGAGGTGTAGGCTGGTGTTATTACGCCTCCTTTTTTTCTCTTTACTCCTCCGAAGATTCGGCTGCTCCACCCACTCCCGCATGTACACGTGAGTTTGAGAAAAAGTCTCGCGGGGGCGAAGAAAGCATGTCGCGCGAGAGAAAGCGAGGATGGCCTACGGGTGTAGGCGAACTTCGCGGAGAGTGCCTGAATGGCTCTGTACGTGAGCTTTCCGGAAACTAGTTCAAAGTCGTTTGGAATGCTAAAAGTCGCGAGCTCTGGTCTATTTATATTTTAAAGATTTTTTTCTTCTCGCTATCTTTCTCTCTCTTACGGCCGTGATGTGCGTGGATGACTCTTGGATTAATTTGCCGCGAAGTTACATGAAGTGGGATCGTAGAGGATTAATCGTTTGGTTTGAAAAGTCGATAAATTTTAGTAACTGCGTTTCTGTCCAGAAATGTGTAACGTCGTTCTGGAAGTAAGTTCGAGAATTGGAGAGAGAAGAAGACACTTCGAATTTCGAGCCCGAGTCAACTGGAAACTGAATAGTACGTCTGGTTACAGGAATAATTAGTCTTGAAACTTTTTGGTCATACGAAACTTCGAGAAAAGTTTCGAATAATAAACTTAATCTTCCGACACAAAATCACGCTTACGTAAGAAAATACGTTTCCGTGAAAAACGTGCTTTGGTGATGATATAGTGTACTTCATCACTTTAATATTTAACAATTCAGATAATAAATAGCATTAGCAGCTCAAACAGCAAGGCCCAACTAAAGGCGATTTCGACATCGTTCGGCACACCGCTATATAATATGCACTGGGCTCGTAGATATCGATGAAGGAAACCGAAAAACGCTTATGCGCCATCTATCTTCGTCGGCCAGAGGTACAAAGATTCCAAGCGGCAAACAGTCCAAACAACGAATAATGAAAGCTTACAGTTAAATCACTCCCTGCTCTGTCATTTAATTCGCACGAAAGCATTACCGCTGCACGTCTTCCTTCTCTGCGACGCTTTAAATTCCAATAAACGGCGCGTCTCCCCTCACCTCCTCCCTTCTCTTCCACGTCTGTCAAGACTCCGCATACAAATCTAAACATTAGAGCCGAAGTAGCGAGTAATCAGGCAGCGGCAATCGTCGTATTACGGCGAAACTTCCCCAGCTTCAATTTTACACCAGCGCACGCAGACTACGCGCGCCAGCTTGAGAGATGCAAATCGCTCGCACTGTTGCGCCCGAGAAATCAGCAATTTGCGATGCAACAAGCCATCAGCCCCGACGACGACGCCCGGAGAAACGTTTCTCTCTCTCTCTTCCGCGGAAATAGAAATGGCGAAACTCCCGCGATTTTTCGCATCTCCCGTTTTTTTTCTCCTCCACTTTTTCCTCTCTCTCTCTCGCTCGACGAGAAAGCCCCTCGGCACTTTTTACCGCGCGTAGCAGCTCCCTTAACGAGCTCGTGGTAGCGCGAAGAAACGGCCTCGTCAAAGTCTCGCGCCACCGAGTGCGGCCCGCGAAACTTATGCTTCGCTAACGAACGCTCGCTTTCGCCTTCTCTCTTTCTCACTGTATATGAGCATTGTGTGTGCATGTATGTTGCATGTATATAGCGTGTGTAGCTCACTCGTAGAGAATGGCCCACAAAGGAACAGCTTTTCAGCTTTTTTAGCCTAGTCCTATGTAGTTGCTGCGCTGCAGTCAAGGGAGAAAAAATATTTACACTACTAGACTGAAGAAGGACGTTCGGGTAACGTGGGATTTTTAAGCTTCTGTGTGTTGCTCGGAGGAGGAGGAATTAAAAAATTACGCTTTTATGTTTAATTAACTTGCAGCCGGATGAATAACGCGCTCGACTTTTACTACTTTGCCGAAGAGTAGGTTATAATCATAATGTAATTTATCTTCGGGGTGGTATAAACAGATTATATTTTATATGTTGCCGCTCGGATAAAAATAGAAAGTTTTATAAATGTTTTGCTTATTTCTGGAGGAAGCCTTTGTTGCGCGATAAAAAAAAGTGTATTTTGAAACGTTATACAGAAAAAGCCATAGAAAGGAAGCCTTATTTTTAAACTTTACTTACGAGTCTAATAAAAATTCACACTCATCACTCTTAACAAACAACGCGTAATATTATAATTAACAAAAAGCGCGTACTCGAGAAAAAATTCCACTCTAAAGTCAAATTCCCAAATCTATTATAGCCTCAGCTCTCGTCCGCCACACCAATAAAGCAGCATCGGTCGTTCGTCAACTTTTGTCACCCGAGCGTAAAATCGATCTCTCTCACCTCTTGGCCGAGTTCACGGTATATATACACTTGGAGCGGCTTCGACGCTTTGACACCGGCGCCAGCCAATTAATTAAAGTAATTAACGCCGGCGTCGAGGCGCCGTAGGTTTATACGAAAGAAACCCACCACTGACCGACCAACTTTTCGACCGTACAAAAGGGAAGGAGTAGGAAAGCAGCAGCAGCAGCAGCTAGACACCAGTGGAGCCTTTTAGTTCGTTGCTCTAATAAGTGCCATTACCGCAACAGCTACTGAACTTTCAGCTCTGTAGCCCAGCGAAGCGACGGCGAGCTTTAAGCCTTGGACTTTTGGCGCGCAAGTTCGCGCAACAATGGCAAATTCGCCCGGAGAGCTATTATGTGAAGTACAGATGCTTCCCAGGGCAATTGCTTCCTGCCGCGCCCTTTGCTTCCCCCCCCCCCCTCCCCCCTCTTCCTCTCTTTCTGTATGGACTGCAGTGTGCGGCTTCCTGCTGTACCGGTCAGATGAACGAGCTACTCGCTGGCTTTTCTTTTTCTTTGGTTTTCTAGTGCTTTGTAGTGGATTTCTGCGATTTCTTCGTTGAAAGCGTCGTTCTACCGATGTGTTTTGGATGTATTGGGCAATTACTTAGTTTTTCAAGTTAAAGTTCTTTTATCACCCTGATGTAGAATAGTGCTCTTAAAGAAAGAAATTTATTCGGAAAATGTTTAATTTTGTGAGCTCCATTGAATAGTTATAATCCGAAAATGCCACGTCAGGTATTAGTTAAAAGATATACGTTTTTCTCATAAAAGACGATATTCAGTTTCACTCTTAATCGGATAAGGCTCGATAAATGTTTTACTTGTTTGACAAATATTTTTGAAAAGCTGTGGTGCTTTTTGCAACTGCCTTCGGCATTGTGTTTCATTTTTACCTAAGAAAGAAAAAGAATGACAATTAACAATTTAAACCTAAGAAACCTCTGGCTTGACCTTAATAATATTATTAAGCTAAAACCAAATTTCATGATCATTAACAATACAACCTTCTAAGCCACTGCATACTGCAAAACATACTAAATTACATAAATGCACATGAAATCATCATTGAATATATGAACCACATCATTGTCCACCGGAATGTTGACTATCCCTCCCCCAATTTCCAGCCAAGGTTGCGCCAACCTATGTACAAATGACGGGACTATGTTATACGAATATTGATGGCTCTTCCTTTTTCAAACCCGTCGCGAAATTTTGCTCGGGTATTTTGTTATTCCATCACGCTGTTGGCACTGCGGGAGACGTCTATGTGTGTCCTCGACGTGCTCGGTTTGTTAGCAAGTGTTTGTTTGGGATTTGAATTCCGCTTTTTAATCTCTTTTGAAGAGAGCGTGCAGTGGACGGTTCTCGTTTTTTTTTCATGTTTGTCGATTCACACTTGCGCTGAGAGTTATTTGTTTTTAAAACTATTGAGTTATTACCTGAAACGCAATGGCCTCTCGCTCTATGCTGGACATGTTTTTGAATATCGTATTGATGATCTGGAGAAACTTGCTGCGATCCAGTGGGCTTGGATTGTCCTTCTCAAAGTAGTCGATAAAGTCGTAAAGTATGAAATACGTTCCTGCAACAAAAAACGAAAGAAATCGTTCACTTTGTTCCCCATAGGCTATATTAAGGGAATAAAGCGGTTATAAAAAAAATCGAAGTATTTTTATCGACGACGATAAATTTGAAGTTGAGATATACATCCGAAGCATTTAAAGCTGTCTTAAGTCTTAAGTGATTTAATACTGATTTCCCCTACTCAAACGCACACTTTTTTTATATCTTTGCCGATTGTAATACTAGAACTTCACATCTCTTCCTAAAAAAGCAAAAAAAAGACTCGATTCTAAATTCCAGCATCCTATCGTCAAGAATAACAAACGCGGGAAATTTTAAAAAATACACCGCCTAAATTCCACAGCTTTTACTGGCGCATTCGCCGAAACCAACGTATAAAGCAAACAAACCATATATATAGACTATGTAGATCAAAAAAAAAAAAAAAAGCGCAGCACATCCATATATCCGAATTTATTCTCTATAAAAATCGAAGCTCGGGCGCGTGGTCAGCTCGGGTCACGGCACACGCATTCCCATCGGGTGAAAAAAAAAAGAAGAAATTCCCTCGCCTGCAACATTTCCTGCGTGTCTCTCTCCCGTCCGCGCCTTATCAATGATACACTATAGGCTAAATTTCTCAACAGCCTCTTTCCTCGACTTACTTAATATAGTCTCTTCCTCGGCTTTTCATCGCGCGTCGGCAGCACGCGAGGGACCAACGCGCTGTAATCTAACCGAAAACCTCCACTCCCTCCTCTCTCGGAGATTTTCATTAACGAGCTCTTTCACAAATAAATTATTACGCGGTAAGCGCGGTAGAGGCGACAAAAAAGAAATAGAGAGGGAGAGAGAGAGAGAAGAACGGAAGGAAAAGAGACAGAGGCTTGTTATCTCTATACGCAGGAGTGTGTTAAAGCGGGAGTCGCGCGAAAAAAGCTTGTTTCCCTTCAGGCATGTGTACTTTGCGTAGGTGTGTTATATAACGTGTAGTCCTGGACGCTCCGGCATTAATATTACAGGGAGAATAATGGCACCTTGGCTCTCTGAGTTATTCATCAACGCGCACTTTTCCCTTTCCCCTTCCCCATGTACACGTCTGTCTCTCACGTTCGTTCTCTCGTTTGTTTTTTCGACGTCGGCCGAGCATTTTCGTCTCTCTCTCTCTCTCTTTCGCTCCCTTCTGCAATCTCTTTGCAACCGGAGGATTGAATTTCGCGCGAGGGCGTAGTTCGGCGCACACATGTGGCTTTCTCGTGTACGCTTTGAAATTCGTGTGTCGGGTTATCGGGAAGCCTGCAAGCGGGCTTGAAAATTATCGCTTCATACGCGTTAGCGAGCACGTTGTACATAGCTGTATATACAGGCGTTTAACTGTCGCTATTACTGGCCTGTCGCTGTACACGTCAGAGACAAACTCGAATTCGTAATTTTAAGGTTAACTATTTTAGGGCGACTTTTATTTTCTGTGGTTATATTATCTTTGCAAACGCCGGGAAATCGATAAGCAATACTCGTCGGAGAAATAAATGTCCGTGCACGAGTAGGTAATCCAATTAATGAGCCACTTGGATTAACAATTCACGAATTTCGAGCACAGCCTGCAGCTGCAGACTTCGTTATGTATACGCTCGTCTAAAAGTAGCTTGGCCCCATAGTTAGCTTAAAAAAGTAATGCGCATTACCGCTCGCATGTCAAGCATATTCGAGAGAGAGAGAGAGAGAGAGAGCTGTGCGCCCTCAAATAGGTATAACGAGATTGCAGCTATACGAGCGAAACATGAAAAGAATGGCGAAGCAGTTGGCCTTCGCTTTATGCGCGCGCCTCGGCATACGTAATATCGTTCGGGCAAATGTGCTTTATGCGATTCCGGAAAAAATTAATGATTCCAGTGAACCTATACTAAATTACAGGCTCGTTTTTATCCCTCGACGAAACTACACGTCGATCTACTTAGAAATTTTCAGATCAACCCCGTTATCGATAAAATCGAGCCCTTCTCGTATCGGCGCCGATTTGAAGCGCGTAAAAGAAGCAGCAAAGCTCATCGGGAAAAAAAGCGCTCAATCAGACCGTGTGTGCCTTCGTATGAAAAAAGAAAATAAAACGACGATTTCACACACATACGTGTCCAGCAGCCGCGTAGATTTGATTACGGCGAATGTCGCCGGGCGAGTCGCTGATTGAAAGGAGAAAAGTGAAAAATGGATTATCTCGTCAGTCTATCCTTCCCGAGTATACTCCGCTCCTATCGAGAGAGTGAGCGAGCGCTGATGAAGGAAAAGTCGAGTGCGCGTGAGATTCTCATTCGAAAAGCTTGGCACGCGCGAGATCGCGAGAAGAAGGAATTGGCCCTATATACCTACTTCGTTTTCTTCCCCACCCCCCTAGGGATCTAGCGGTGCGCGCGGCAGTTGTTCCACTTGTAATTTCATTTGTTGCGCGTTAATTACACGGAGAAGAAGTGTGAGCGCGGTTGGAGAAAATTTAAACTGGACAAAGTTTCTTTTACTTATGGGTATTCTTTTTTGCTTTATAACAGGAGTTGCGGAGAGCAGAAATGTAAGCGAGCGAATGTTTTTAAAATCTAACAACAATTAATTATTCTCCACTATATAGTTTATTTTTACATTTAATTTGCGCTAAAAATATGCATCGGATTTTCCACCGTATAGTCGAGGATTCTTTAAAGTGGAAAATCCCGAGTATTTCGCTTGTCGAGCGGCGAATACTTATCGATCTCCCGTAATTTTCGATATCGAAGGAATCCGCAGATTCCAGGCGCGCCAAATGTCCGATAATTGAATGCCCATCAGATTTCATTTGAAAACTGTGCCGACGAATTCAACAACTTTTATCAAGAGCTTTGCATAACACACATATCCCACAACCGCGCGCGAGCTTTATAACCAGCTTTGATGAGCATTTGACCTTTCGCTCGGAAATAAACTGATAAAACCACGCACAACAATAGCAGTCGCCCAATTTCATCACGACTCTACCTTTTTTTTATACAACCTAAACAGTATAATACAATCCGAGCCAGATTACGCTAAAAAAACGAAAAAATTTCATCCCACATTTCCGCAACAAACCAAGAGTATAATCAACTGTACGCGGCGCCAAATTATAACTCTGTCGTAGTAGCATCGTGTGGAAAATTCGTAATACGCCGTCGAGCGAAAAATAAAACAGCGGCTCGCCTCGTATCTGCAGCGCGTTTTTTATACAGCCGGCGAGTGACATCAGCGGAAAATCCAGTTGTTACTAGCGTCGAATCGGGTTTGAAGCTCCGAGCTTACAGCCATGTACGGACGTGCATGTGACACCGATATCCGCGGGTATTATGCGCGCACGGACTCGTTTCTCTTTTAAACGCGCTTTTGATCAGCGAAAGAAGATCGCAAGCGAAAAGCTCTGTGTGTTATTGGCTTCCGCGACTCGTCGCTTTCTTTTTGCACAGGCGCGACGAGGGAGTGTATACACTGGAAAAATCAAATGTAAACTGAAAATACACTTGGCAGCCGCTGATTGAAATGAAATATACGAAAGCACAGTGCAATTTTACTCTGCGCTTTTTCGAAAAGAATGTACATTTGTTCGTTGTATATAAAATCTGTGCAGTGTTTTCGTATAGTTTATATAACACAAAAGTGCGTTTCGTACAAAAGTTCGGTTGTTCATCGAGCACAAAGCTCGTATAGCGTGTATTATTCTTTGTCGGAATCGAAATTCCTTTTTCGCAGAAATATTTGCGATTCTTCGATCGAAGCTTTCAAAGAGCCGTCTCGTTATTTATGAAAAAGTGTCGCTAATTACGTAGGCGGCACTCTCGCGAGCGCCGAGTTAAAAGCTTCTTTGACGGCGGCGTCATAAAGGCGGCTGCTGAAAAATCGAGCGCGAGCAGAACAAAGAAAAGAAAAACGCTGAAAATTAATTGGCGCGCATGGCTTTTTCCAAACTGATTTATCTTTTAGCGGTGTATATTGCTCGGGTGCTGAACGTGTTGACTAAAATTATAATTGAAATTTTCACCGTTATAAAGTTCTATATACTGTAGAAAACTATATATTTGAACATCAAAAAACTCATATCCCCTATAACAAAACGAGCAAAGACAGTAGTATAACCAACGTAACCAAATACTTTCCCCATCCAAACTCATCGTCACGAACGCTCTACTTACACACCGGGTAACTTCCTCTAGACAATCAACAGAGTCGCGACATCTTGGCCCGTTTCCGCGATAGCGCGCCGGAAGTTTGCGCTTTCTCCGCGTGCACTACTGATGTCTCAGCCACACTGGCCTCCGCCTACTGCAAAGTCGCCAGGATTCCACGGAGAGTCAGGCCCTTATACGTATACACAAGGAAGGGTTTAATGTCGAACTGGGTCAAACACATTCTCTCTCTCTTTCTCTCTCTCTTTCTCCCTCGACTTGCGCGTCCTCTGCCTCTTTTTCCAGCCGGTCTTCTTCGCAATTGTAACTTTGCTCCGCGGCGGCGAGCGTGCGAGTTCCATAACTATGCGCCTGCCGGCTTCAAAAACGCGCGAAGCAGGCTAAAGTTCCCTGGCTGCGGATGAAAGTTAAAGACTCGCCGGCGAAAGAATGAACTAGTCGGAGAGAGAGAGAGAGAGATATAGAGAGAGCTATGTCGGTTATCTCACTCTCTTTCTCTCGGTGGTGTGCTGAATCTTTTTGCATGACTATACGACGACGAGTGAGCGAGCGAGCGGCAGCTAGAATGTAATTTTAAGGAATTTACTTCCGGATCGGCATTCGGGAATCCGGAGAATTGAAAGTTTTTCAGTAGAAGCCTTTTCAATTTTCTCGATGTATGCCCGCTGTGTCGTCTTCCTTTATCTGATGAAAGCTAGGTTGAAACTCGAGATTTACGAGTTTTCGGATTACTTTCTAATTCAGCGGGATTCGGCACCAGCGCGCGGGGGTGTGGTTACACGACGCGCTCTACTCGGCTGGAGAATGCAAGGAGACGTCCCGAGTGGGTTGATCCTTATCGGGAGCTGATCAATTTTTTTCCCCTACGTATTCTGAGAAAGTTTAATCTCGCTTTTTTTTTTATTTTTCTTCGACTCGCTATACGTTATCCACGAGGTATCAATTATTGCTTCGAGAAACTATCGAATAAACCGTATTGTATTTTACAACGTTATTTTCCGGCTGATGATGCGATATCGCTAAAAATACAGCCTCTCTTGCGAGACAATACTCTGGAGTATTCCCCCGTTGGGGATTCTCGCCGGCAAGATGTGGGGAGGAGGTGTACCGCGCGTAAGAGGAAGTCTGGAGGCGCAGGGAAACGCCGTGTGTGTGTGTATAGCATAGAGCAGAAGCAAAAAATGTTTTATAGGGTATAAGCGCCGTGTTATATATTAGTCGTATCCCACATGTTCCTAATGGCTGGATCTTGAGGGTATAACCCTCGCCAAGATTAAGTAGACCGAGCCTGATGCTAGAGCTTTTAAGATAAGGAAATGGAAACAACCTGTTATTCCGTGAGAAAGAGTGTCTTGTGATTTATACCGGGATGATATTCACGAGGGTATATTTATTAAATAACAGTAACAACACGAGCTATATGATTATTTATTCAACCGTATCCTCTTGGAACTAACAAACCCGACCATTTCCACTTGTCTTAAGATTCACAGCCCGCAAAGTCAAAAGTAGTCTCCTATCCTCTCAGCTTTAAAAAAAGGATCGCAATTTCCTTAGCTCCGAGAGACAATCCAGTCCTTAAACAAACTTCACCCGGCAATTTTCTCGCCTTCTCTTGGTGTCCTCCGAGAATCTCGGCTAGCTGCACTATACTCCCACAGCCGCGCACGTATACAGTGTATAGGCGTATAAAAACGGGGCCTCGCGTTCTGCCGATCCCCAGAGACTCGCTCTTTCCCGAGCGACGCCCGGCAAATGGAGATAAGAGCCATCAGGAATAAAATAAAAGGAGTATAGGCTGTGTGTGTACGTGTATATATACTAAAGCCGTGAGGAGTAAGACGTATGGCAAAGAGTGACTGCAAAGACACGGCTCAGCGATGCCGAGGGGAATAAGTGAAACGCTGTGTGTTATATACTACTGCGAGTAAGTAGGCTGTGTACTTACAAGCGAGAGAGAAAGAGAGAAAAGAAGAGAAGAGAAGTTGGAGACAGACGTTTAGAATGAACGTGATGGATGGGTAGGGACGCGTCGAGCAAGTCGATGACAAAAAAAGTTTGTCGGAGAGAAGCTGTTGAAGGTTGAAGTTGAAGGATGCAGCGAGTTACAGGTGGAATTAGGTTCAGTCGATCAACGAATTACCGTGTGCGAGCTGAACCAGTGCCTATCGCGAGGGGAAGTCGAAAAAGACACAGAGCGAGCATTGGACGGCGCGAAATTGAAAGATACGCGAAGGGAAGAAGTGAATATACGCAAAGTAGAGATGGCTTCTAAAAAGAAAGATAAACCCAGAGAATAAAAGACAGAGAGAGAGAGAGAAAGACAAGAGAAAGAAAGCCCGCAAGAGGGTAAATGTAGGGAAAGGCGCCGAGCTTGCGAGAGGGGCGAGGTATAATGAGATGGCAAGAGCGAGAGAGCGTTGTACAGGTAGACGCGCAAGCACGACCTCATCCCTTCCATAGCTCTACTACGTGTCCCTGCCCCGCGGGCTCACCCATCTCTATCGATTCAACACCGGCAACTTGTTGGCTGCTCTGCCTCGCGCGCACTACTCTCTCTCCCTCGCTCTCGTGCAGCAGTTTCACCTTGACGCGTGAAATTCAAATTCAGCGCGCTTCTTTCTTTTTTTCTCGCGCGTGAGAACTGCCGGCAGCGCAAAGAGAGAAAAAAAAAGGTGTCGCGCTGCATGAAATATTTCGCGTCGAGCGCGCGAGTTTTTTCGAATTAAGCGCCTTTATGCGCGACGCTTTCTCTCTCCTCTGAGTGAGCATTGTTGAAGGCGAGAGAATGGGATGGCAGTTTTTCTTTCTTCCCGATTATTTTTCGTTTTAATGACTCGGCGAGATTTCGACGCAAGGTTGAGCTGACAATGGATTTTCTGAAAAGTCGTCGGATGCTTTCTTTTTTTTTGTAGAAACGTACGCGAGATGCTTTTGATGATTGTTGCTTGTGTGTTTTGTTTACTTTTTTTGTTCTCGTCAGTTTTAATTGAAACTGCGCGTGTTTTGGAACGAGATTATTCGAACTGGATTTCGTATGAGTAATAATTTGGAAACTTTAGATTGCTTTTAGGATGTTAATACAGTACCGAAATATAATAGCCGGCTAGACACGGCGTGTACATTAGCTACTTTCGGGTTAATTAGTTCGTAGTTGGTAAAATTTAATACGAAGCTATTAGAAATTTAAAGGATCTTCTTTGTGATAAATAATAGCGAGTGTGAAAGCTTGTCGGAGTATATTGTTTGGATAATTGTTACGCCATTACGTTGTGCGTATGCGAAAAGTTGTAAAAATTCAAGGAAAAGTCGTTTTCGATTTTAAGCGCACGTGTCATTAAAACGCCGTCAAGTTATTATGAGTCGTATAAGTTTTATGAATTAAATTTAAAGCCGATAAATTTTGCCGACTCATATTCCATCCGTGATTTACGCTTCAGCTCTGACCAAACTCTTCCAATGAATGAGCCATTCATTCGTGACCTTTACGTAATAACTGCAGCTTTATCCTTTTGAATGATAATTATACTCGCGCGCATAAAACAAAGACACAATGCTTCAAACGCGACCACTTGGAAAATCTTACGTATAATACCCATGCACAAAAAGAGACAGCCCAACAATTTGACCGAAAACGTCGACCTGACAATAACCGACATTCTCAATCCAATTAACCCCCTTTCACCGGCCATCAACAGCCTCGTCGCTAATGAATGCAATAAAGAAACTTTATCGACGACGACGTGTCCTCCGACCATCATCATCGTCAATGCGTGCATCAAGGTTACCAACGGCGTCGACGGCGGCGACAAAAGGCTAACGATTATTTGTCCGTCGCGCAATGTTTACGCCGATAAAGAAAATTTTTGAGAAACAAACCGTCGAGTCAACACTAGGGCTGATGCTGTGTATAAGTGTACACACCGTATAAAAAAAGATGAAAGGACAAGCGCGTCGGCGACACTCGGCTCTTTTGTCTCGCTCGTTTTCTCCTCGTCTAGCCTGCAGCGACGGCGGCGGCGAGAGCTACAAACGACGTCGTCGTCGTCGTCGTCGTCGCGAGCAGGACACGCGCATTCGCAGTCGAGAGGCCATCGGCAGTTTGCCAAAGTAACGAGCAAACCCGAGAAGGTGAGAAAACTCTTAGTGAGAATATCCCTGACCCGCTTTTTTTTTCTCTTTGCAGTGTGTAAGCGCGCGTGTGTGCACTTGAACTTTGCATAATTCTCGCGTTATGATAGCGGCAGTGGCTGCCACAAGTTTGCTTTGATGCGCGCGGTGGATTTCGATTTTTTTTTCTAACGAGTTATGGAATGAGCGTAATAAAAGATGATGCGCGGTCTGAGTGATCGTTTTACTTCGGTCGATGAAGATGAAAACGGGGAGTGGGATTATAGATTTTTTTATAATACTCTTATGGAAAATGAATTTATTTTTATTATTCAAGCTGGCGTACTTGAGTATATACAATCGATGTATAGGTTTGAATTCCGATTCTCATTCGGTGATTGATGATACGCGTCGGCGGTATTATACGTACCATTAAAGAAGCAAAACAGGCCTTTTTACGCGCGAGAACGATACCAGAAGCTATCATCGACGATAAATCAATCCGCACGGTGCTGGTGTATTCTTACCATCGATTATTGCGAAACGCGTATAGGTGTAAAAACATTATGCTGAAGAGAGCAAGATCCCTAGAAAATTCTTCTCCACAACGGCGCGTATAAAGATAAAGATTGACGCGATGATAAAGCGATTCGCATCAGACGAAACATTATACGTATCCCCAAAGTCCAAAGAATTTTCCTCACCATTTTTCAAGACATCATCCTCGAGCTTTAAACTATTCGTTCGCAGTTTTTCGACTTAACGATTTTCAGCACCTACCCACGTATTAGGTATATGCGCAGCATCACATATACATACACATATATAGACACATCTATAGTGCTGCAGTATAGCAGTGGCCTGTTTGTACGGTCAGGCCACATCAGCGTGAGGACTGCGGCTGCGGGGAAAACTAACTTCCCCAGCGAAGTTCGGCTTACCGCACGGATGAGGGAAGTTTGCTCGGGTGAAATTTTTTGGGAACACAGCCGTGCGAGGTCCATATATAGGTACCAGATCTTTGAGCTTCATTTTTGGGGAGAATTTGGAGCAGTGGTCGCGCGAGTTAAACGCGACGTACGAATGATTTATACGTGACTTGGAAACCGCGCGCCGCAGGAAAAGAGGTCTTTTATTTTGGGAGGATGGAGGACGACCTGCACTGGAAAATTTAGTCGGGCTGGTTTAATTGAATTCGCTTAAGGGATGATTAGGGTAATTTGAACATTTTGAGTGCTATGTTTCGTTGCAAGTTTTTGTGCTAGTAGGAGAAAGACGACCGGATGTGGCCAGACTCGACACGAGCGGATGTGTGAATAAATTCAGTTGATATGACGAAAAGAAACCAGTATAAAAATTCATGCACCAAATATGCAATAGTGCAATGATATAGTAAACAAAATAACTGTGCTTTTAGTTTATACGTTCGTCGCCGTCCATCACACGATCGGACATCGACGAAATTCGGAAAACTTTTTTCAACTCCCGCGCATAACACAATGTCAAAGCTTGATGGAATGCATGGAATCCTCGGAATACGTGATATCCATTCATCATAAAAACATAGAAAAGAAAATACTTAATCACGTTTCGTGAAATTCAAAAAATCCTGAATAATCACCAAGACAAAAAAATCCTCGTATAATATTCATCATAAGCGTATGCGACTTTCCAGAACCTTCCGATCGCTCTATATAGTCGTTCTCAACGGCGCAAACGATTTCAAAAGTCCGAGAATGCTCTCATTTCCTTTTTTACCCGGCTCCTATACGCGTTTCTTTGCTTGTTTTCAGCAATTTATCTTCGAGACTGACGCATCCCCGGGAGATCGAGCGCGGAGTTTCTCTACGCGCGAGAGGCTCGAACGATTTTATAAAAGTGTCACAGGAGGAGAATAAGCCAAGCAAGAGAGAGCAAAAAGTTGCCGGCGACGAGGGACAGAGAGAAAGTTGGAGATTTTTTCTCCTCTAATTGCCGAAATTGATACTGATGCGACTAGCACCAATGCGCCAAAAGGATATATAACGTATCTCTTGCTTTTAATTGCCACGAGGTCTTGGTCGTTGAGGAGGAGCCGGAGAAAAAAGGTAATTGGAAATATTTTTCCAGACGTTTGCGCTGCAATTGAAATGTATTGCGCGCACGCGCGCTAGCAACGAGGATGTGTTTCTATCGTATACGGCTTTGCTTTTGATTGAATCGCGTTTCGAGAGCTTGCGAGCTTTTTTTCGTGGTTGTTTTTAAATGAGCTAATTGAAGTAGACAGCCCGAGTGCCGGGCTTTTTTTTTGCGCTGGTCGAATAATTGATGGAATTTTTAATTACAGCTCAAAACTAGTAATTTAATGTAATTGCGTTACGAACCTCGAGTTCGAAGTAATGTTTCATTCAAAGCTCTGTTGTAAATCTGGCTCGCGGCTTTTGTATTTCAACTTTTATGATCGTCTCAATATTATATACACGTTTTTCTACTTACGCAATCAGGACATCTTACTCACCTGAAACATAAAAAATTACATTCGTTAGAGAGATCTCAAATTAACACGTCGTCCGATAAAATAAATTACGAAAAAACGCCAGTGCTCGAGTGCAACAAGCTTCATTTAATTTAATTATTCGATAATAATTCAGTAGCGGCCAAAAGTTCACAATCCAATTCGGCCCTTGCAAATAAACCTTATCCAATTTCATCATTTCCTCCGCAACACCCACACGTAACATACATCCCTCGATTCTAATATCGATTCCACAATACGCCGCCGTCGCCATATTTGAGTGGATAATAATGATGAGAGAGGATGATGGACCTCTTTCGTCGATCGCAACCTGGCATGCTGGCACGTGTACAATATATACATGTATATATATACATAGCTCGCTTCAGTGCATATATTCCGCGCTCATCGCCCACGCGCATCCGCCCACGGCTGACCTTTTGGTGATGCCGGCATTCTTGCGTCTGTGGCTGCTATATATGTATAGTCTATGTGCGCACGGGCGAATCGATTAGAATTCGAGATTCTGCGAGTTTTTGCTGAAATGCATTGCGCGCATCAGCTGCGAGGGATGGAGTGACGCTTTTTTTTTATCTTGTCTCTTTTCCGTTACGCGGGGGGATATAGATGAGTCGGAGAAGTGGGTCGGAAGCTTATTGAAATTCTGTCAGTTCGAGACGTTTTTAAATGCTGACGATTCTTGGCTACGTTTGATTGCTTTTTTAACTTCGCGGGGCAGTTAAAAAAATAGATTATTCTGTAAATAAAAGTATAAGGTATACACTCCAGTTATAGCATGAGCGACCTATTAAGCAGACCTAACAAGGCTGTTCTGATAAAGATGACACACCACTAATATCTAGACTCGTAGCGCAGATTTTGATGAGGGTTATAGAAAACTGCCTGTGCGCCACCTGTCGTCGCTAGCCGTAAATATTTCGCTATGAAATATTCTTCGGACAAATCAAAGCTATAATGATTTCTGATTATAATTCGTAATTTCTGCATCACGCGGGTATCCCATGGCGCCGCGCATCAGCGCAGGATAATATAACCCACCGCGCATTCACGATTGATAATGGTAATTGGAGAAACTTTAAAATAGATTACCAGATGTACCCGTACATCTCGCTCGTGTATTCCGTTCCGTACAAACATTTAATTAATCATCGCACGGCGTCCCTCGTGTGCGAAAACATTAATGCGTGGTTGAAATCGATAATGGGAGTTATTCGATAAGCTATAACGATCCGTTAATTTTTCATTCGCGCCATTAGGGATATTTGCTTGTTGAATCTATTTTGCATTAGGCAAATTGAGAGATTTAGCACGTAGTAGTACTAGCTGTAGAAATGGTTTTTGATTCTGAATAAATGCATATATAAGGTATAATAATAATCGCGTCGACGTTAGATTTCTTTTCAATCGATGAAAATTTAATACCTCGTTTTACACGCATGTAAAATTCGATTAATGAAAAGCCTTACAAGATTCCAGCATTAATTACTGCAGCATCATGCGGTCCGATGAATCGGATTGCAATATAATCACCGATATTATATTCAAATTACGCGGGAGTTTATTAACTCGTGTTATGCAGTGAATAAACACGTTAATATACCCCATCATATAATTCACGCATTATAAGATACCATATAAATAAGCTTCGTGAAATTTCGAATTATTCAACCATCATCATCTCGGCGAATTTATCAAATAAACAAAGCAACTCGAGCTGCATCAGGTGTTATACAATTTCCATCATAAAACACCATCATTTGTAAACCAGTCACGTGATCGCCTGTCAATATATCCAATAGCGGAGGTTCGCGAGCTTATACACCGTAAATACGGCCAAACTTTAAAAATCGAGAACCGAAAAATGCTCGCTTGCTCGGGCGGTGAGTAACGACTCGTTGCAGGGCTCACGTGCATGCATACATCATAGAACACACGTGCGCCCACGGGAAAGAGATGGAGAGAGAGAGAGAGAAGATGAAGAAGGATGATCGGAATCGCGTCCAGGGCATCGATCGCGCCGGGCAATTCCATTTCCCGTCATTGCCGCTCGCTCAAAGCTCGCTCCGAAGATTTGTCCGATAGGCACTTGTATTCCGGACGCGCTGCTCTCCCTCTCTTCGTTTTTCTTCTCGTCGTCGCGCCGTGTAACTCGGGTAACTTTTACACGGCCTCGATGAGCTTAGTGTGTGTGTATAGTTGCCGCGCCGCGTTCTGGCTGCAGGAAAGAAAAAGCCGGAGGAGGCGCGTGATGCGATAACAAGTTCAGAGGAGGAAAAAGATGGGGGAGTAGGTACAGGTATATAGGTATAAATGCGCGTGGGATGATTATACAAAAGTAACTTTGCCACTTGAGAATCTAATTGCGCGTAATTGATTTTTTCCTGCTGAATTTACCGCCTTTGAAGTTGATTGAGTTTTGAGTTCTCGGTAGTGCCTCGAGCTTGCAGACAAACTAGACTCAGAACTCGGGTTAAACAATGCAGTGAGCATCGATAGATCCAATTCAATTTTCACGAAAAATATTCCTCACTCTCCACGCGTATGAGCAATGCATCGCTTTTTTAGAAGGATCGAGCTTGCATTTTTCAAGCTCCCAGCGCAAGCTCATTGCTCTCTCTTTCGCGAGTCGAGAGAAAACGAATCTATCCAAGTTAGTCGGGCAATCTCTCACGAATGTGAAAAAGGCGCAAAATACCCCATAATCATGGGACGGCCGTGTAGAGAGCTTGCGAGGACCAGTAGAGAGCGGAGGCGAAAAAGGAGAAGCTGAAGAGAGAAGAGGATAATGGAAGCATCCAGCGAGAGCGAGGAAAAGAAAAATGCGGGAAAACTAGAGGAGAGGGAGGAATCCTGAAGAACGTGCGCGGAAAGCTTGAGAAGGTAAGGCTGTGCTAGCTAGAGCGGACGTCGCGCCGCCGCCGCCCTCCGGAGTAAAGAAGAAGTTACGCGCGAGGTGTAAAGCTCCTCCGTGCTTGCGAGGCCCTCTCTCCTTTCCCTGGACACGTGCACCTATCCGTAGTGGTATATACGTACACGCGAGCCGAGAACCGGCCGACGAACTTGCGAGGAGAGAGAGAGAGAGAGAGAGAGCAAGTTTATACCGTGATACGCCGGCGACCATCCATCAGAAGCTCGCCGCGCCGCTGAATTTTATGCGAGAGCTACTTTTGGATGTTCTTGTACTTCGTGCGCCTGGTTGCGTTGCGGCTTTTTGCTTCGCGGATTTCGCGGATTTCGCTTCATCCACGGACGATAGTATCGGCGTTTTTATTTGGCGGGATCTTTGCGTGAATTTGTGTCGGGTTGAGGAACCGGGTTTTTGGGTGGTACATTGGCGGATGAAGAGCTTGCGATGGATATCGAGTGAATCGTGAGGGATTTTTTTATATAGGATCATCGGGTGATTAGCTCGTGCCTTTTACGTCACAGCAAATCACAATAATAAAAATTCATATCCCCAAGGTTGGCTTTTCCCTCTATCC
This sequence comes from Pteromalus puparum, assembly GCA_012977825.3. Classification (NCBI taxonomy): domain Eukaryota; kingdom Metazoa; phylum Arthropoda; class Insecta; order Hymenoptera; family Pteromalidae; genus Pteromalus; species Pteromalus puparum. Next base: position 51,783,651 of record CM053171.1, read on the forward strand.
TCTAATAATAAGCGACTGAATCCAATTCTCTTCGGCACCGAACGACGCGCCATCACCCCAGAGATTCCGAAAAAAAAACAGCAGGATGAAAAAGTATATACCGAGAGAAGCGACGGCTGCGTAAAAATCAAGCCATGACGTCTATTTATATGGAAATACGCGAACAAAAAAACGACGAATAAACCATCGCATCCATAATAGCCGCACGATATTATGGAGACATCACACAAAACTCGAGATAATGTGGAACAAGGTTGCAGAACTTCATACTCGGACTTTTTTTTCGCGCGCAAACTCTTTCCGTTCATCGCACCGACGGTGTGAGGCAGAAAACGTGGATAATTTTAGCCGATGTTAGCCGATTTACGCGCGATACCGTGGCGCCGGCGGCGGCCGATGGGATATCGATTTACGCTTTCGTGTGCAGCAGTAGCAGTAGCAGAGAGCTGCTGCCGAACGCATGCGGATTTAAAATATGAATGTGCCCGGGAGTGCTATCGGCGGCGTCGGGGTTTTAAGGAACATTATATTTTTGCATTGGCTCACATATTCATCAGTTTGCCCTTTGAACACGCCGCCGCCGCTGCTGGTGGCCTCTCAATGGCGCGGACTTTTTTACGGCACTTTTTGCAACGCGTACCCTTTGTATGTATGGATATAGATTCGATCGCGCGGTAGGTATACCTATATGTGTACCTTTACCCTACGTAATTCTGCTGAGTGATTTAAAAACATTTTTTCTCGTTCGGGATATTGGTTTATGATTTAGCCTGGGTATGGAGCCACTACGTTTTATGCGTTTGCGGAAAGGATTTATTTTTTTTAGCTATACATTGGAGATTATTAAATTTGTAATTAGTAGTATTCGATTATTTTCCATATCGAGAGTTGGATATTTATTCAAATTCATATTTACTTTAATACAAATGATATGTTTGCGCAAATGAATGAAATGTAATAGCATTGATTTCAATAACGCTGATGCGATTGAATTAAATTTTTGAGAATTAGATACAATTACGATTGCAAATCATCAAGTATTATATGATATTTATAGTACATTGAAACTGGTAATACTATACTTTTATTCCGTCGTACACGTTAAATTTATTATAACAGAAAATATACAGGTTACACGTATAGGTATTCCAGTAACTGTTTTTAATTATGTATAACAAAAGCTTAATTAAATGTGAAAAAAATGGATTTAACATCTGGCATATTCCTTGCCTAAATGTGTATTATAGCGTTGTTCATTGATTTTTAAAGACAAGATACCGCGCGTCGCTTTCTCAATCATACCATCATTACAAAGCCTTTGGCAAAACAACAAATTCAAATAAGCCTAACTACAATAAAGCATACCCAGAGGAGCAAGAGCTCGAAGAGAAGCAAACGACAATAATAGCAATAGTCTCTCAGGCAAATCGGCAAACATCAAAGCACGTATACACGTCGCATCAGAGATCAGAGCAGAAGCAAAAGCCGGGCGCGCACTTATACGGTCGGCGAAGCTTATAGTCAATTTTCTGAAATTAGCGTCTCATTCGATTCAACATCGAGTCGATCATTCAGTCGATTAATTAAGCCGAACGCGAGAGTCAGTGCGAGAATCGTTTCACAGAGGACAAAGCACTTAGCGGAGCAGCTATCGGAGAACACAGTAGCGCAGTAGTAACCGCTCGTCGGAGCATCGGGGAATATTGGCTAACCTCCAAGTCGAGTGGACGCGCGTGACGTAGACGTGACCACGAACTTGACGAGCCAACGCTGCAAACGCTCAGCCCCGATGATTGACTCGGATAAGACAGTGGCCACTTGTCTCATTTCCGGAACGAATTGAGCGCAATGGGGAAACTGGTCTGATGCCTGCGGTGTAGACTTTGTGCTCGACCGGCTACTCTGTACAACAGCTATTATATAGCTATATACCGCGTGGTAGCATGTGGTCCATTATATGCGCTTGATGCGTAGATCGAGTTCATATAGCTTCTTCGATGGTATGATGAATTTGTTTGCGCGCGAGCGCTCGGATTTTGCCATAATTGGATTTTATGCGAGGTGCGATTGCCTTTAAAAATATAATATTATACGTGCGACAGCGGTTTTTATTTTTAAACAATAATATAAGGAGAATCCACACGTGCCGATAAATTGACTGTGTTTTTTTTTTGTATTATGGAGAAAGAGGAGAATTTTTTTGCTCCGGATCTACGGAAAAACTTTTTTAATTTCAACAACAGCTTGCACGTATAGTAAAAAACGATAACCCGCCAAAATTTTCATTAAAACTCACAAGAAATTGAGCAGAAAGCTCGCCGTGTTGGACATTGAAATACGCCATGTTTGACTTTTCAACTTTTATTAAAGTGCAATTTAATAAGCGTGTATATAACTTTGTTTTGTACAGCTGGATGATAAGTTACGAGCGCGCAATAACGTGGAAGATTCGTTGCCAATTCTCTCAGTACTTAATTTGGGTTGAAAAAATATGATGTAAATAGTTTTATAATATTTTCATCGCAAAAGTGTACACTTGTTCGTAGTGTCTATGTCGTTGCGAGCATTTTCTTCGAGTTATTCTTGGCCGAGCTCCTTCTGGATGAACTAGCATCGCTATTTGAGAACATCGTTGTAATATTTTTATAAGCCGTCGATAATACCTATAATTAACCGCTCAAGGCTCCTTTGTATTTGCAAGGTATTTATACGCGAAGTATTATCGTCGTTATATCGATAGAAGCAGAGATATAGCACGCTCGGTTGTTCGATTGATCAAATTCCCGCAATTTTGCCCACAGAATTACAGTTCGTGCATACTTATTTACGATTTCATATAGGAATAATTCTGAAGTTGATGTAACTTCAATCAGTATAGAATTCAATAAAGGTGTTTCACGATTGACGAAGGTCTTTCGAATTAATTCAGGATAGATTTAGTGATTGACGAATTGATTGATAATTATAAAATCCTGTCGTTCCAGCCTTGTTGACTAATTCATTTAAAATACAGTTACACAATTTTGACTGACATCGTAAATTCTTAAATATTCCCGTGTCAACTGAATTTTATCCGCGAAAAAGGTAAATCTCTCCTACTCTCTAAATTATTGAAAAACGATAAAAGACACGACTTAATCTAGGACAAAAGAAATATTTAACGTATCCTATATAAGTATCAGTCTCAGGCCACTCGATGCAATCGTAAAATCCCCAAAGTGACTGCGCCACGTTAAACCCGTGTCATCGTCTTCGCGCACACACACACATACGCTTTTCCGCTCGTTCAAATCTCGCTCGAGAGCCCATATAGAGCACAGCCGCTGCTATTGCTGCTGCAGCTGCGAGAGAAAAAAAATCTTGTACAGCCTCGTTGAGGAAATCCACTCGAATCGCGACTTTAAAAGCTGGCTCAACGACCGTTCAAAAAGCGCTTCAACCCTTTCCTCCCCCCTCCCTCCTTCCGAAAATGCAGCTCCTATCCGCAGTTCTTACAGTCGCTCCGTCGGCCGTCAACATAAGTGAGAGCCCACATAAAGACAAGAGAAGCCTCCTGCTGCTGCTGCTGCTGTTGCGAGAGAGAGAGAGAGAGAGAGAGAGAGAGAGAGAGAGAGAGAGAGAGAGAAAGTAATGTTTCTTCGACCGCAGCACACGTGTCCCCTGGAGGCTAAGACAGAAAGAGCGCGAGGAGAGATAAGAAGAGTCGTAAAAGCTCCTTGCGCGCTTTTAGGAGACGAGACGACTCGAGCTAGCCCACCTGCAGACCCGACCATACCTTCCCTATATTCCCACGGAGGCTTACGCGAGCTGTGTGTGTGTGCGTGTGCTTGCGGACGTCGTCTGATGAATTTTACGCGCGTGCTCTACATTTTTCTCTCTTACCGACTTTTTATTCACCTGCTCTCGCTCGCTGCGACTCTCTTTCCGGATGTTATGTAGAGAGAGAGAGAGAGAGAGAGAGAGGGAGAGAGCGTGTACAACTGCCGGAGGGAGAGGGATAGCCGGTTTTTACGGTGGCTACAAATGATCGCTTTGCAAATGGGCTTGAACGAATCGAGTATCGATGTGCTCCGCGCGAGCTTTTATGCATTGCGAGAGAACTGCGAGATCTTGCGCTTGGCTTGAAGTTAACAGTAGAAAGGGCACGTCTTGTTTTTTTATAGCTGAATCCATTTTTTGTTCGAACTCGCTCGAAGGAAAACAGCGGGGATTCCTGTTTGCAAAGTGGATTTTGAGCTATGCTATAATATGGCTGTGGATATAAGTTTGTGACCGCGAAAGCTTTATAGAGTCGCGCGTTTACCTTCTTTGGGTAGTAAAGAAAATTTATCACTTTCGCATTAAAAAACAGGAAACTTTTATAGCATCCCGCGGCGAAATGTTTGTTAATGCATCAAAATTCTATGCGCGTAGTCTGTATATTCTTCACTTTTACGGGTTTCTTTGCTTTTAAAGCCACGGCACACGCTCTCGCTCTGTGTTTACGACACACCTAGAAAATCATTATTCATTCAAGGCTTTTAAAATTCATTCGTTTTACTTTCTTCGAGAATCGATATATTATACTGGCAGGGGTACACAGTTGCGATCGATCTAATGTCGACTACCGCAATTTTTTTTTTTTATAAACAATATTATCAAATGTGGGTTAGAAGATTATTTTGTTGAGGAATTTATATGTGGCAACCGGTTTTTCTGCGGCTCATAAGTCTGATAGCTATTTTTGGTTTAGGGCAAGAACATACAGCGTCGGTGCTGGCTTTATCAAGCGTTTATAAAGTTTCGGTGTATTTTATCGTCGTGTACTGCTTTTCGAATTTACGATATCGAAGTACGCGAAGAAAAGAACGGTTATGCATGCAAAGTATTCAGGCATTTCAGGCCAAAAAAGTAAATACATTTTTACCACTACGCGATTTTTATCTAGAATAATAATTTCATGCCCAGTACTGTACACGCTCTGACGAATAATTTCTTAAAACAACCGCACTGCGGAATTACCTAAAAGGTTTTTCTCCGTCGAGAAATGTAAAACTTTTTGATGAAAGATGCAACTACCTCGCAGGGTCAACGTTTTTAAACGTAAAATTAAATGAAAATAAGCCAAAGCCGCGACATCTGTAAAAACGGTGTCCTTCAAACCAAACACAAGACTAGAAGCGCACGAAAATAATCCCCTACCTCTTTCAGTGTTTCCCTGGATATCTCTATCCTTCCCTAATTACCCATGAAACGTGCGTCAATCGTGCGCCCTAACAATCGAGCTCAGCAAAAAGCAAGGAAAAAGGAGAAAAGCGTGTTCCGACTCGCTTGGAATCACCGAATCAATGGTACGTATCGCGCGGACTAATGAGAATCGAGGAAGAAAATCGGGTCGCGCTTGGGCGCAGCGTCTGTATCCCTATATATATATATATATAAATATATATATATATATATATACACACACACACACACACACACACACACACACATACCAGCGTGTATACGTGTACATAGCAGACGAGCGAAATGAGCAAACCAAGCTCAGAGGGATAAAGAGACGCGGAGTTGAAACTCGAACTTCGTCTTGGGGATCATTCAAAATTTACGGTTCTTCGTGGAACGCATTCACTTCGATATATGTGCATATACATATACACCGAACCACTTCGACGTCAAGGAAAATGGGAAAATGCTAGTGGGTGGGGTGGAGATGAGCTCGCGATGTAGCTATTTAAAATTCATGTCAAACTATTTATAAAATAGTATATTAAAGATGAATTAACAAAGAAGTCTAGTTAATATACGCAGACATAAAACTTACTCGCCTACTGCAGTTGTATTATAAATAAAGTAATTTACTTTGAAACTCAATTTAGAAGCACTACAATGAGCTGAATTTCACTTTCATATTTCAGCCAATTTTCAAGTTAAGCTCGGATTTGCTCCGACACGCCCGAATACCCGTCTGCCCAGAGAGGCGCTAACTGCAAATTGCATTTCCAGCTTTTAGAGTGTCACAACGTGCGGCTTCTCTCATGCCATCTGACAATACTTTTCTTTGGGCGGACTTTTCTTGAAAACGCGCGCGCGCGCGTTAACGTGACAAAATGCCAAAAGAAAACAGTGGCTTGGTAAAAAGAAGCATAGTGGTAAAGCGAAATTTCGTATGAAAAATTCAAGTGTAAAACCTGGTTTTGTCACTAACTTATTTCTATAATTTTATGTATGTGCAACTTACGTTGCTTTTCCTGAACATACGGATTTTTAGTGTGTCAGAATTTATTAACGAGTTAATCAAGGCAGTTTATTATACATTACTGTACGAGTGGCTCAAGCAGCAGGCCCAACAAGACAACTTTGGCATAGGTGACATAACAACGCCATTGCGCCACCTACAGTCCAAAACTTTTTGTTTTACGGCTACTCGAACTTGCCTGATGAATGTGCATGATGAACCAAGCATATGATTATTAATTTATAAGCTTACTCACATTTCTTTACACGTAAAAAAATGCTTAACCCGGAAGAAAGAAAACGTAAATGCCAGAAAGAGATGAAAGTGTGCTTTCATTCAAATCATTTGAAATATATATGCTTGTGTGTAAATAAAGGCACAAGAGCGTGTGCCGGAGTTTCTGGAGACAATCGAGGTCGAGCCACGCGAGCTTTAAAAAAAATGCTACTTGGGCTGGGGACGTCTTATGCAGAGCACGAAACTGGAAACTCCATCGATCGACACCCACGGGATCGGATGAATAAACTCACGACATTATTTGAGCTACGGCTGCGTATTGTCTCGTGTAATCCAAGATATTTGTTTAAATGCAAAAGCTATAAAAGCAAGAAAAATACTGAGGATTGTTGTTTAATATTTCTCTGATTATCAGATACAATAACCTAAAGTAAATTTTTGATGATTGAATTAAAAAAAAAAATAGAGTAGATGTATATTATCCAAATATACATCCAACGGAGACATTGCGACGTTCGACACTCGTACCTCTACAATAATAAGAAATTCAGAACTTTCTTCAAACTTTCAAACGATCCAATCCTCCTCTGCGGTGTAATGGCATTCGAAGTCGTCAAATATACGTCAACAAACAGCATATTTCTTTTAGTCTAAGAGCAGTTAATTTATTATTTGCCGAGTACCACTTGGCAAATACACTCGAAGATCGGGCTTTTCGAATTTTAATTGGACCGCGCAAATATAATAACCCCGGTACAAATATTAGCTAGGCGAGTCCGACGTAATCTTGTCCCTCGCCGCGTCTAAAAAGAATATAAAATACCGCGACGTGCTTCAGGAGAGCTTTAAGAGGCTACACTTGCAAAATAAAACAAGCGAGTCTTCTTCCAAGCACACACACAGCAGCCTCCAGCGGTTGAATCGATTTCGACGCGCACTGCTTAAATCATGAATAAACACACTCGTCTCTCTCTCTCTCTCTCTCTTGCCTTGCAAAACTTTGCGGATTCTAGTGCCGCATGTGTATGTATATACACAAACGCATACACACACATAGGCTCTCGCGAGCGACTTATTTAAATAAGAAGTCTGGCTGCAAGCCGCGCTTCTCCCACTTCAGACTGCTGGGATCAAAGATACGATTCTCGGAATGCACTCACTGAATGCGTAAACTTGCGAGGCTTTCTTTCAGCTTGCACGCGATGGAAAGGAAAATTTGATTTTCCCTGCGCGAAGATGTATCGATGTATTATAATCGTATTGCTCATGCGATCGATGCATTTGAATATTATGAGTGAAACTGATGGCGCATAATTCGGTAACTCGATCGTTACTATGCATTAAAAGTTTTCATCAAGTGCTTATATTCATGCCCTCGTAATTTACGCCAACTAGTACGTACCTATATAAACGGATTGACCACAATCTAACGGTTACACCATTTTAATGATAATGCCAGCGAGAGCCAGCTCTCGGATTTATACATCCAGCTTTAGAGCTTATATACACGAAACGAGCATCGCACTGACAGCAGCTAGCGCGTGGCAGCATCACGAAGCTCTGTAACACCCTCGTTCTACTTACGTCAACTTTACACCAGTTCAGTCGCTCTCCATCCCTATTTACAGCTCGTGAAATTAAAATATTCAGCCTCGGGAACACGAAGCTCTCGCCACGGTAATGAGTCCTCCCTCTCAAGTCATATCCAGGTCCGGTGAAGAAAAAAAAAACATGCGACACCCACCCACCCACACTCACAGAAAAAAAATCGCAAAAACAATATCAAAGGAGAGAGCCCGAGGGGACTTGTGCGGCTGCGTTCGAGAAGACAGAAAAGAAAAAGGACAAGGGAACGGATGCTTCTTAAGCTTCGGAGAATAATTTCCGGTTAGCCCCGGGCAAGACTCGTCCTCTCTCTCTCTCTCTCTCTCTCTCTTTCGCTGCGCTACTCCGCCCTTCGCCTTATCGCATCGGGCTTTTTGTATGTACACGTATATTATACATACGTAAGTATAAGTATGTGTGTGTAGAGTATATAAGCTGTAGACGTACGCGCATACATTACGTAACTGCCGCGCCCACGTCACTTTATTTTCGACCCCTTTTGGCCAAAGTCTCCGATCGCTTTGTTCTCAAGGTGGAGACGTATGTGTGTATGTGTGTGGAACGCGAGGCGAGCTTTCCAGTTCTATGCCTGCAGAACTTTGAACAAACACAGTCGGGTCGAGCGTAAGTAGGTCTTTGCCACAATTCTTCGATTCCAATTGAACTTTTTGAATAAATAGTTCATTTGAATTTATACGACCTTTGATGATTTGTTTGCAAACTTTGAGAATTCCGTCTAGAATAACTCGGTATATTTTGATTGATTGACGATGAGTAAAAATATCATTCGGCCAATGTATAATTCAGTTGAATATAATCAGGATAGCGAGGGTTTGGATAAAATCCACGTATAAACAGTTTTGAAATCTCATCGCAAGCGTGTAATCTTGAAGCTCATCATTCCTCGGTTAAATATCAATCTGTTGAGTTGTTGACACGATCGTGACTTGGCGATAAATTCCCCGACCATAGGTCGTTTCAGCTGTCCCGTATACTCTGCAAAGCAAAGAAAAAGCTATAGCGCGAAATATGTCCCCGAAGCGGACATCCGACGGATGACAAACGTCGTTTCGCTACTGGCGCGAATTTTTCCAAAGCGCGACATGACAATGCTTTTTTCCATATACCGACGGATTCGTGTTTGGGGATCTCGAGAGATTTAGTGATTTTGAAAAATACCAGAAATTACGTCGCTGCGGGAGTGGGTTATTATATGAATTATTTCACGCCGTAATTTTATGGTCGGGATATATGAGATGATACTCGGGCACTTAGGAGTCGGATATGCCCATTTATGGCTGATGAATAAAATATTTACTGGAGAGAGACACATCAGGTTTTTCATCGTTGTGGTTTGAGTTTAGTGCCTGCGTTCGCCAACGGAAATCTCTTCGTCACGCAGCTTAACCTTGAATCCTCATCGGATATTCTTTATGTGGCATCGATCGCAGTTTGCGATGTAATAAAAGGAATTTCATAAAGGAAAGTAATAGCCCAATCCCTCCCCCGCACTACAAAAATATAATATTCCAGTAAAAATTTCATTCCTCCGCAAGCTCCTCAAATTCTCGAGCACAAAGCTCGCCTCTCCTTTCGACAATAAATAATACCTCGCGTGCAAGCTCCCTCCGGCGACATCGAAAACACGAACTCCGCTGAAATTTCGAGCTTTCAACCTTTCCTCCAGAAGCGTGACACGTTAAGTAAGATAAAAGTCCCGAAGAGAAGTCTAGTCGCGACAACAAAGAGAGAGAGAGAGAGCTTGCAGTGTGTCGTCATCGCAAACTCGCGAGAAATGGAAAAAGCTATAGGACATAGCCACGCCGCAGAGCCATTGAAATCGGGTCATTCCGCGAGCTGTGTACGGCACTCGTTGGAAAAGCGGGAAATGAGAATTTCGCAAAATGACGCAATAATGCCCCTCGAGCCCGTACGCGCAGAGGCAGCGTAATTTCGGCGTCGTCCGATATAAAGCCGACGCAAGCGCAAGCGAGAGAAAGCGAGAGAGAAAGAGGATATAGAATGCACAAAGGGCGTAGGTGGAGAGAAAAAGGAGGGGCTACTCTCTAGACGTGCGGGCGTGTATAAATAGCAGAGAGGACCGCGGAATAACTGGGGAAAATGCGCGCGAGAGTTCCTTTCTGCGCGCGGTTGGCTCGTGTCAACAGGACCTCGTCGTCGGGGGGAGAAAAAAAGCGAAAGGAGCTGCGGTTTCGTTTGTTTTTCGCATTTCCGTATAATTTATATATGTGTATACCAGCAGACGAGCCATTATGTGCGGGTTGACTCTTCTGCGGGTGCGAGAGAGTGACTCGGTGAATGTGCTGGAGCTTTGGTAATGAGGGGCATTTTCTTTTATCTATAATATGGATTGACTGTGTACGGGTATACTTAAGCGATGATGAAGAAAGTTGAAAGAATTGTTTTTTCCACTTTTTGCTCGACTCTTGACTGCTGTATAATCGCCTATTTCGAGTTTTACTTTTGAATTTACAATGAGTACCAGAAGTCGAGATCTATATAAGTAGTATGCTGAAAAAAAAACACGACGCGTTCAAAATCCAATCCCGCCATCAGAAGAGCCATGAAATAGGTCACTTGCATCGCTAACACGCATTAAAAGAAATCGATAAATCTATTAGGGGATAACTGTATAAATAATAAAGCAGTCTGAGCGTCTCTTGCATCGAAGGGAAAATCGATTTCGTTAAAATAATAACGTTTATTCGGTCGCAGAGTATATAATCCGAAACTAATTTGATAATATTCGCGTTCGAAATCGCATTCATAAACGCGTATTAACATTTCAAAAGCTGCTAGCTGAAATAAGATCGAAACGCGCGCGTAACCTACTCGAGCGCAAGTATCAAAGTTCAGAGCTGAATATTCGCTGCAAATGTACTGCGCTTGCGTATGTAAAGAGAAAACAGCTGGATACGTCATTTAATCAAAGAAGATATACGTTATACAGCTGCGCATAATATGCGCGTACGACTCCTATACTAAATACGAAAGTCAAACGTCACATCGCGCACACGTCGAAATCACCATTAAAATACCTCGAGCCGCTTCGACGCATTCGCGTCTTTAACGCGACGGCGGGGAAACGTCGAGCAAGCCAACTACGAATTCCATTGCGCATGTAAATACCGTGTATAAGCGAGAGCATTCCTCCATTCACAAAAGCCTCGAATCGTCTTCACCGCTTGTAACTCTTACGTTGCCTATACTGTGCTATATATATATACAGTGCGTCGATGTGCGCAGTGTTTATGTACGCGGGCATTCATGGCCAGCGTATAGATGATGAGCGAAGAGGATCGCGAGTATATATATAGCTACATACGGGATGTGCTATAGCGAGTGGAACTGGGTCAGCGCCTCGGTATGGAGCTTTGCTGTAGTTATACATGCGAGTGCGCTCTTGTCTGCGAGTCGGGATACAAACGCTGTTTTGCAAATTCTCTCGCCGCTAGAGCACTTTGATTTCTCTTGCAGTGAAGCAGATCGGCCGCCGCAAACGAGCCAAAGCTGTGAGGGAGAGTGACTTATTGCTGTGTTTGCGTAGAAGATACTGTGGTTAGATTCGACTCTGTTTATACTGTTCCATCGGATGCTGTTTTACATGAGGGTTTTGTGATGACCGCAGATTGACCTACTACTTGGGCCGTTCAAACTATAACTGCCAAACTATATTATTTAAATTTATGAACTTTCCACTCCAAATTGTTTGCCATCAATCAAATCAATAAATAAGTTGATTACTTCCACAATTTAATCGGAAAAAAAGCTATAGTGCAACTTGCAATCATCATACGATATTACACACAGCTGATGTAGATAAAGATTTCCAATTATTATCATAGTAAATACATCCTGGCGTTTATACGCGGGGAGAGCATCATCGTTTTGTTTTGAAATTACAATAGCTGCTTATACTACGCTCTATAAACACGTTTTCATTTGAATTCGCTGATACATAGTAACGAGGGAGAGAGAGAATCGTGCAAGTATTTTCCAGTCATCAATTACCTGACACACGCATCAAAAATGCAGATTCGATTTGGCCCCTGTTATAACGGCTCGACGCGAAAATCATACCAACAAATGGCTCCATTATCATTCGTGGTAGGCTTTAATGAATCCCTAGCACACACGGGGATGATATTTAATGACGTACTGGCTCTGCGCTACATTCGCTCGCGAATTTCCATCTCGTGCAAGTTCGTCGGACTCGCTCGCGTTATAATTGCAGCGCGCGTTTTGAAAAGGCAAAAGTCCGACCGCATTTGCAAAAGCGTTATTTACTGACCTACTTGTTAATGCCTGTGTCAAGTGGACGTTCAAAATGTTTCCGATACATAATTAATCGATGAAAATTCCCACTTCTCATGCTCGCCCTCTTTCTCTCTCTCTCTCTCTCTCTCTCTCTCTCTCTCTCTCTCTCTCTCTCTCTCTCTCTCTCCGTGCATAATCGAATTATCGCGCAGAAATTCGAATATAATAGGATATGCAGTTTGCGCGCGCTTATTTTAAATGCACTACGTCCCATTCGGTTTCGAATGTCATTAGGCAAGGAATCGTAAATTCGACGTGTTCAAAAATCTAATTACCATACGAGCGTATATAGCCCGTATATATACCTATAGTCGAAGTTCAATTACTGCAGCTTACAATTATCAAAGTGTTGTGCTCGAGCGTCGAATAATTAACGATCCAATTAAAGAAAGAATATATTTCTCGCGGCGTAGCCTCGTAATTATAACACATACATACATATAGCCAGGCGTTGAAACGAAGGCGGAGAGAGAGAGAGAGAGAGACTAAGACGGAGGAGTATTCCGGCTGGAAATTTCGAAGCTCAAAAGAAAGGAAAAATTAGCCTGATTACACGAGATCCCCTATTAGATTTCCACGGCCGCTCGCCGGAAAACGTAATTACAAGCGAGTCTCGGGGGCAGCGGCTGCATCGCAACGATTCTAAATTCGCCAATTCAAACTTTAATGACGCCCTTTTTCCCTCTCTCCCTCTCTCTCTCTCTCTCTCTCTCTCTCTCTCTCTCTCTCTCTTCCTCCCTTTCGCCAAGCAAACTAGGTATACAGAAGCAGGCCAGGCATTATAGACAGAGCCCGCGGCGTTGGAAGCGACGAGGAGGAATCACCGTTGGCTCGGTCATTTTTTTTCCTCTGCTCTCTCTCTCTCTCTCTACTCTTACTCACGTTTTGCCGCGAGAAAATACAAGCTCCGCGCTTTTATGTATTTGTCCGTGTGTATAGATCGCGGCTGGGAAAAAAGCTCTCCGTGCGAGAAACCGACTTAAAGAGGCGAAGTTTAATTAACAGCGCGCGCGGGATGTTCAAACATGCCTGAATTTTGTTTCTTTTTCGTACACTGCATGAAAACACAGTCGGATGCGTAATAATAATAACAATAATGATACATAGCAGTGGAAAGCTTTTTTTATCCAAAGGGGATTTTGCTTCGTCATTTTTACGCTCGTGTTTAATTTAATAATATGGAACGCGTATACGGGTGTATGAAGGAAAATGTTCGTAATATAATGCAGAGGCTAAAAGGGACACGTGGGTGGGACTGCGGGGGATGAAATTCTTTTGTAGAGAAGATTAAAATTTCAAATGACAAAAGGAGCGGAGGAGTAGAAGAGCTTGCGTCTATATATGTATATAGAAGTGCACTCAGCAGCAGCAGCAGCAGCAGCGAAGTGAGAGACGGGATCGCGCAGCGAAGCGTCGGAATTGAGGATCGTAGAAAAGTAGCTCGGATTCGGTGCAGCGGAATATTGCTACATATATTAAATCCACCCACAGCATCAAGCTTTTACGAACCAAAACACCCAAGTATAATAATCGAAGCAATGACGTTCAGATCAAAAGCTTCCGCGCAGTCAAGAGCACGAGAGATTAGCAGAGAGTTCCAGCAGCGATTTGTACCGGTTAGCCACGTAATGAACGCGATTAGGCCGGTTTATTTAACCTGCACAGCGTTGCCCCCCTTTTGCCACACATGCAATGACGAACGCGCTGCAAGGGTCCCAGGGCATTACACACATACAGGGGGCACTGTACACATCATCGATGATTACGACTCGATTGGAATTTAGCGATGGCTATTACGCCGAGCCTAATCCAGCCGCAACGTATACGCCGATAATAAATTCGCGACCGCTTCATTAATGCGCGCCTGATTTGCGCGTTAAGCTTACGCTCGACGCTATATACTATACCAAAGAGAGATTCGACGCTGGCGCGCGGATAATTCGTTGACGCTCCCACGTGCAATATTGAGGAGGAATTCGCGGCTAATCGGATCTCAGATGTTTTATTCAACGGCTCGCGAGCTATTACGCTGCTGGATTTATTTATGATGTGCCTTCGGTGCGCTTCTCGCGTTATATTTCCTGTGTCGAGCTTTTATATAGATATTTTCGGGGAGGCTCGCTGCGTACAGTTTTTTTATGCGTGCGGGATACCTGATGAAAGTTTGATGGAGAAAAGCGCTCGTTATGTCGCTGAATTATGGTGAGCTGTGGGAATCGTTTTTTTTTCACGGCGTTCGAACTTTTATCGCTGATATGCCGCTGTGAATAGTAAACGGACTGCTTCTTATGTGACGTGAAATTCTTTGGAATTGTGAGCAAACTTGCGTGAGAAAGAGTCACCCTCCAATTGAAGATAATTGAAGATGATAAAAAAGCGCAGCGTCGAGATGTATCTCGCGAAATTACGTATAAACATACGTATACTATAAGCTTCGAGAGTTTGCTCGAAGAGAAGCGAGTCGAGTCTGCGTCTCTTTGATCGGCGCTTGAGTGGCGCGCGCTGAAGTAATTATATCAAGTTTCGCGACGACGCGCCGAGGAATTAACGGAGGGCGTAGTGCGCAATCGCTCTTCAAGAAATTAGCCTAGTGCGTATAACGAATTTTACCATCTCGCCGCACGAGTGGAATTACAACGCTTCGTCGATTAGCTCAGCCTTATTGGAGAACCAGAGCGAAATGGAAGAGGCTTACGCATCCGCTTCTATATAAACGATGTATAGCTAGTTTCTCGATCGACTATACACTGTATGTAAGTGTGTGTGTGTGTGTATGTCGTGAAATCGAATATAGCCAGTAGAGCAAAGTGTGTCAGTGAACCCGCTGCGTATACTGTAGGTAATAATTAAATTTGTAATTAGAATATGACCCGAGAGCAGTAGGTATACTTCTTGGCTGGCTGCGTCGTGTGAAAGGGTGAAACTCCGCTGACAGAGACGCGGCATTGAATAAATACTCAGCGGCTGTCAGTTCGCACTAGCTGATCAGTCGGTCGCGCGAGAGTCGTGTCTGCTAATGCCTTCGAACGTATGCTATAGGTATTATGTATACGTCACGAGAGAGAGAGAGAGAGAGAGAGATGCTGCTCTACTGCTGTTTCATCTAATGAGAAATAGACAAACAGTACAGTAGCATAGCCGGGGATGGTATGTAGGTCGAGAATAGCGGATATTGAAGTTTCTGTTTGTACGCTTTTTTTGGAACACGACCGAAAGGTCGAGAGAATAAAGCCCGGCTCTCTCAACGCTGTGTGTAGTCATCTGATCCCGAAATTAGGCTGTTCAAAAGTTTCGTGAAAGGAGCGCAGCGGCTCCTTTGTTCGCTGCGCTAAAAATAATTTTTTCCCCTTATTTTCTCCTTCTGTCGCGCGTACACGTGTTCGGGATTTTCGAAAGTTATTAGAATATGAGAAAGTGAGTTTATTAATCGCAGAGAGATACGTAGTACACGTAAAAGCTTGAAAGCTCTCGGCAAGTGCCATCGAGCGACGCTTTCTTCCTGAAGTATATATACAAGAAAGCTCGCGTACGACAATGGCAGGAGATCAAGAACGGAGAGCAGCGGCACATAATCACGCGTCGCGACAAAGACGTACGGGGCGCGTGAGAGAGCCAAGACGACTCGAGAGGCATCTCCAAGTTGTTGCTCGCGAGAGTATTGGCAGGAGTGCGCCGCATTAATTTCCGCATATTGGCGCCGGTTATAGACGCGTATATACAGAGTCCTCTCCCTCTCTCTTGGCGAGAACTCGAGTATTAGAGATCGAAGAGGAGCGTTTGCTCCCTCTTACTAAACCATCATCGGCACGACCTCCTTTTGCGGTCTGCCTCATCCGCCCCCGTCTCGGCGGCTTTTCATCTCGAGCTCTTTCTCTCGAGGACTATGCTGTATATGCGCCAACTGCCAAAGTCAGGCCCGGAAACAATGTCGGTCCCGATTGCTCTCTCTTGCGACACTTGTGCGTATAACTGTATATATGGGGGCTGGAAAGCCCACGAGGAAAGTGGATTTTCAGAGCTGCTATACGGGTTGATTGATGACAAGTAGAATAGAGAAGAGACGAACGATGGTTAATTCAATGCTGGACGCGCAGTGTATGTGCAGTGTCGAGCATCACGAGCGTGCGTGGAGTTGATTGTACGGTATTGTTGCGAATTTTTTAATCGCGCGCGCGCAGGTTGGGGAAAAACTAGAGATTTGTAACATCGTCACGATGAATTGCAAACTGTGTGCCCAGGGTTTCGATTTTTTTTTTATTCGGGAAATAGAATATTTAGTCGACGGACGTTGGCAATCAATGAAGATTAATTATTTGCAGGTGTCTTTTGAATAAGATAGAGCAGTGGCTGTCATGTTACAATTTCTGACGGGAAATTTACATACTAAGAAACTCGTCTGTCAGTTTATAAATTCATCAAGCCGACGAGCTTCAATCGCAATTATCGCTAATTGCATGGATGATTCGCGAAATTATCGTTTGTCGGTATTAGTAGTCAGTGAAAATTATCCAACAATTTCGTCGTGATGAGAGAACTCTCTAATAGACCCGATCATTTTTGCCTCGACTATATGACACGCCAGATAATAATCGACGAGGTCACCCACAAACGTATAAATAATCGACTGCTACTGCGAAAAAGTTAATTACATCTACCTCCCATTTAACGCAAAATCAACAATAGACTCGTTATTTGTTACGTATACATAAAAAAAAGGTATCGACGTCACCACAGGACGTTCCAAAACAGTTGACTGTTTGTGCATCCGATATCCGATTGCCACACTTCCTCTATATGTATGGGTAATTTTAATCACAAGAAAAATACGCTATGGGAAGCTGCTGACTCGTCCAACTTCCGCGTGTAATCGTATTCAAATACAGAGCGCAACGCTTAATTGACGGCGGCGAAAGGGCGAAACACCCTTCGACGAATTCAATATTTACACTCAAATATAAGCGAAACTTTCGCCGCGAAATTTGCGCTCGCTTCTCTCGCATCGACGAACGTTATAGATGTATACACACGCGCGCGTATACACTAATCCGCTCCGATTCACGTCCGCGTATTTTTCTCGGCGTGGAAGAGAGTCGCATCACTAAGGGGCAAAAACAGAGAGAGAGAGAGAAAGCTGACGAGTATATGTGCCTGGGAGTCAGTCTGAGTTACGGTGTTCCCGGCAAATCCCAAACGCAATCAGCCTTGCAAAGTCTCGTTTACGATTCATTGCTGTCGCAACGCGTTTTGCTCCAGCGTGTTCTCTCCTAGGGCTTCGCGATATTTTCTAGCTGCGGCTAACGTCGGTCTTTTTGTTTGCGCTTCTTTCTCCGCCGTATACGTGCGCTTTTCTCTTTATTTTCCAGGGCTTTTTTTGAAGCGAGAGGCCAGTATTTCGTTGCGGATTACCGAGTTATGCGTCCGAGAGACACGCGGGAAATTTAAACTTGCGCCAAGCCGGAATTCTTGTTTGCGAGCACGCGCTTATACTTTTGTTTCTTGGATTAGAGTAATTTTTGAGATTATTCGCGGATTATTCTTGTAACCGCGAGCTGGCCTTTGCGTTTCTTATTGTCTCGAGTATAGGATTATTTGAAAGAGTATTACATTGCTTTACGGTAATATAAAACGAAGCGCAGTCTTTTGAACTGACCTAGGTCTTTTCCCACCGCTCGAAGTTTTCTATAACTCTCATCAAAATTTGCGCACAGAATATATACATATAGCAGTGTGATATCTATGCCAAAACAGCCTCGTTGGACCTGCAACTTGGGCCACTCGTACTATAACTGTTTAAGTCTATACTTTTCTGATAGGGATTTTTTTGATATGGTTGGCCCGATACCCTCATCCGTTAAAATTCAATTTCGTTTTCATCGAATGCAAAAGAATGTCAATCAGAAATCAAACATGATACACAAACTTATACGCGGTATAATAAAAAGTAGCCTGCAGCAACGCAGTCTTAAAAAATAATCTCAAGTAAAAAGAACAAAAATCAAGCATTCCGAAACTGGAAGATATTCTCAGTGGAATTTCCGATCTCTTTCGAACGACCTATTTACACACCGCAGCATCGTTCTCGCACGCGCTAATCCGCGTTTGAATCGCAAATGCACGAAATGCAATGTTATGCCGCGGCTATCCCTATACATACGTACACAAGTCTTTGCACACACACACGTAGTTGCTATACTCTGCGTTTGTACTGGCGCCACTAGTTTTTCGCTCTCTCTTGACTATATACTCAATATACTGCGCGGTTCGTGCACCGACGTGCCGTACGTGAAACAATTTAAGATAGCATCGCGTTACACTTTTTACGGTCATGGTATATACACGCGGGGGATAGCAGAGCCTATAAGAAGTTTCAAATTGAAAGGGCAAAAGAAAAAGTAACAGCTGAGATCGGATGCAAGTATAATTAGACACAGTCGTTTTCCGCCAAACGACTCCGTCGTCCGTGTTATACATTGGCTTGTAATTTACCAAATCGTTTTTATATTACAGCATGAGGTAATCGATGTGTCTTGAGATTGCGTCCGAAGTACGGCATAAGCGCTTTGTACACGAGGCTTGACTTTTAAGGCCTTTATCGCCGTACTGATGACTGAGCTATGGAACAATGTTAAACCGATGCCAGACGTCTACTCGAGTTTCACGAGTTGGGAATAATTTATATGCACATTAATTTATGAAGACTGAAGTGATTCGTGTGCTGTGTGTGTGTGTGTGTGTGTGTGTGTGTGTGTGTGTGTGTGTGTGTGGCAACGACTGCTTTTATTAAAGCACTGCTGCAGCAGCTAGCTACTGTTATGAATGTTTAAGTTTCTTATATAGCGCAGTGGCGTCGTACACGAGTTTGAAACTTCCGTTGGTGAACAAAGCGAACTGTTGAATTTTTAATATCGAATTGAATTCTCGCTGTGTATATACGCGAGTAAAAAGTCACGACGTGTGTGCGATGTTCATTAAGCCGATATCGCATTATTAAGGCCATTAAACGTGCTCCACTTTGCAAGCCGATTATCAGTTCTATATTATAGGCATTACATTTGAGCGTATAAACGCACGTTGGCACGAGACACTTGTGATTAAGGAAAGCGCGAACGATAAAACTACTCGTCGAGTTGTCGATACATCGCGGATAATCATCATTTTAACACGAAGGCGCGTATGACACTTTTCAGGTAAATCACACAAGTTTGTAGTCAATAAGTTCATTACCTGCAAGAAATTTGATCGATCGTACGTTTGTGATAAATGTGGATTCATTTCCGCTTACCTGTAACAGACAAGATGAGAAAAATTAATAAATATTTGAAAGATATAACACGTTGAATTATGAATTATAATATTGAAATACAAAACGCGTCGATGCATTATGTTTTGCTTCTTGTAAAACAAAGCAGTTTTGGACCGTTTTCTTAAACTACCTCCATCACCTCGAAAACTGTTTCTAGCCAGCGAAGATAGGTGGCGTATAGGCGCTTTCCCACTTCCCTCATTGCTATTTGTGAGCCGAGCGCATACATACTAGTCGACCACCTATGCCAAAATAGCTGCCTTCTCGGGCCTGCTTGGGCCGCTCATGCAGTAGAAATCGATTTGTTGGAGTTCTATTCACGTAGCCTTCCGTTCATAAAAAAACCTAATTTGTACTATATTGAAAAGCTTTCTCTGATGGAAAAAAGCAAAAATAGTAAAAAAATAGTTAATCAGATTCTAGCAAATCTACTCTTCCAGTTAGCCCAGATGAATAAATAATTCAGTCCAACCGCATGATAAGCAAGGATGACCTCTCTCTATTCATATATAAACCAGGCTTTGACTCGCCCCCACGCCCCCCCGCACGCTAATAAACAACTCGCACCAGTCGCATTGACGGTGCTAAAAGCCAACACGTGTGTGCATGCGCGCAGCGGATACCTGTAGCTAACGCAGAACACATGGAAGAAGAGACGTAACGTTATTAGGAGCGGCCGCGGGGCTCTCTTGGCTCCCAGCCAGATTCAACAGATGGAAACAATCGGATCGCGCTCGCTCACGAGCCGCTGGTATAGTCTGCCAGACTGCGGAGATATGGCTGATATGGAGGGACGGATAAGGCTTCCGCTAGGCGTAAAATAAATGACTGTGGGCATCGAGAGACGAGGAGTGATGAAGCCAGTCAAGTGTAGTGACGATGGCTTTTTTTCTATAGAGAATCGAGGAAGCTTTTACGATTTAAGTTTGCAGTGCATGCGTACCTGATAGAATATTTGAAAAGTATTCAAATCGTAGAATCTAAAATATTTCCAAGTTTCTAGGCAACTTCTAAAATCATTGCTACTCCAACTTCGTCCCAACACAACTGGCTCTAATGCACGTGAAACCGAATTTCTAGACAAATCAAAACTTGTCGAGGTTTGCATTTACTTGGAGTTGATGTTGGTCTTGCCATGGAATACTAATGCAATTTAGATGCTAACAATCTATTTGTTGGTTCGTACAGTTAACGTATAAAAGTAAGTTAATTGATCTACTTTCGAAATAAATCTGCAACTGGCTGCATAGTATGTATCGAAGCCCGTATATGAAATTAATAAAAAAAAGTTCTCTGAACCGATATCGAAAAATAGAGCTACAAGTGAAAAAATCCGATAAAAAGTGCATAAATAAAAGGAGAGCGGGGGATGAAAATGGAGGCATAGAGAAAAAGCGCGAAGCAAAGAGAAAAATAAAAGTTTCATGAAGAGCGCAGCATCGGACAAATCGCTCGTCATTATACAGGCGGGGAAAAATTGGAACTTTCCATTTCACTTTGTCGGAATATCGATAATGAACGCTTGTGGATTTAACGCTCAGCGAAATTGCGCAGCTATATCCTCTTTTTTCTGTTTTATTTTGTCAAAAACCGTTTTATTTGCGGTTTTAAAAATAGAAACTTTTAAAAGGTTGTTATAATAATCACTGGATTTTCGGTCATCACGTTGATACGAGAAAACGTTATAACTCTTCTTTTGAAAAATAACAAAAGTTATTATAATGATGAACAAAACTTTTATATTAATATCGGAACAATTTTGCAGCGAAAAAAACTTTGTACCTCCGTAGAATCGAAAAGTTCGTAACTTATCGACATGATGAGTCTGCACTTTCAGAAAAACGCTTAGTGCTTGAAAAAGTTACGACGAGCAATACACGTAAATATAGCCCATACAATATTTTCGAATAGCGTGCCGGGATACGCTCTAAAATGCTCGACATGTCTTTCTCGCTGTAATGCTTTACACGATTTTCTGAACTTTGTACGTAATAGCTTTTCAATCGATGCAATCGTTCTTAATGTTAAAATATTTTTTTATAGTTAGTTATACTTATAATATTCTTCGTTAAAAGTTCCAGAAAACAGCCCGCAAAAGGCACATCACATCTCTCGCCACTAACGATCCGCATAAATTCCCGAGAAAATCCCAGCGCTGCCAATTCATCAAGTGCTCTAAGTCCGCGAGACGACGAAGCGCTAAACGATGGCTATAGAGCTGTAGTTTAAAAAATTCAGCGTGGAAATCTTGATCCAAGTGGATGGCAGTATAGCTCAGGGCACTCTTGCCGCTCCTAGTTCTTTTCCGGAGCGTAGGTGTCACCTTTTTCCGTGTCAACGGGCAAATTCGCTCTCATCCTATCCGGCTCTCGATCTCTTCCGACGTTAGAGCGGCAGCAGTCAGTATATACTCGCTCATTTTTCTGTTTCTCTTTTCCTCGGCTGTGAAAAGGCAGCTCGAGTTTCGCGCACATGTAACGCTCATGCCGAGTTGGACACGTATGCCGGATTAAGGTCGTTCGAATTTGGGATGGATGTGCTTTTTGCCCTCTATTGCGATCATGCGTAAGTGAATAATACGGATCGATAGATTCTTTCATCATTTTTTGCATACACTGCTGATTTACGTAATTTTTCCAAAAATCTCAAACGTTGCAACAACACACACAGTCACGCGAAACAAACGGATCAGCAAAAACTTTGCTTCCGAGGAATGCTGAGCTAAACTTTGGGCAAAATAAACTTCTTGGCTGATGTACACACATGCGAGTGCAAACTTTATTCATATATGCATATATCACAGCCAACTGCGCTCTCCCTCGCAGACGTTTACATCCACAACCCAGTAAAACAATATTCATACGCGCACACACAAATAATAAACTTTACGCACACACATAAAGCCTCGCGCACAAAAGCCACGATCTATCGTGCGGCCAGCCCAACACGTCACGCGCGCTCGATTAACCCTCACCAAATAATAATTCCGTTAAGCGCGCAAGGAACGACGTCGCCGCGCGTTAATCTCGTGTGAATTTCCCATATCGATTTTCAAAATCAACGCGAGCAACGAGCGACTAATTCAGTCATCCCAATTTCCGAGCTCTCTCTCCCTACAGCCAACTCGTTCAGGTGCAGCAGGCACATATGGAGGTACCTATACACACGTGCGCGAGTGATTCGATCGGTGGTACAGCATACGCCGTGTGAATAAAATCCATGACTTTGTGAACGCTGCTGGACTCTGGAAGTGTTTTGGTGTGATTTAGGGGATACTTGGGAGTTATTGGAAAAGTGTTGGAATAAAAGTTTTATTTTTGAAGATTAGGTCAGAACTATTTCGGCAGCGTTGACGTTAGTTTTCAGGAGCTCTGTGTGCCCGTGGTGTAACCTATTTTGAAGAAACTTGTTCTCGAGAAGAATTCTGCACAACCGAAGGAGTAACGCAATATCATGGTACGTCAGTAGAACAAGTCCGACACGAGTCGGACGCGCCAAAACAAGTTTATCGTTCGCTTCGAGTTTACCTTTCGAATGATTCTCAAGCTAAACTTCGTCATTTCATAATAAGTTCATCTGTAGTCTACAGCTGATTCGGTTCAATGCTAGACGACAACTCCATCCACATTTCTTTCAAAACGCTTTTTCCCGCTTTATTAAGTCAACTCCCGCTATCATCAAAAACAGCCGCACTTCAGAGCGTAAAACTCTGGAAAATTCGTGCACCGGCCGCATTTACAAAATGCAAGCCCGCGAGATTAGGTAACTCACTTAGCAAAAACAAGACTCTCGCAAGCACCGAAAAAGCTCGCGCGCGGCGCCGCAAAGTTATACGATGCGCGGGCGCGAAATTCCCGGCGAAACATAAACAACGTAGACGGACTTCATATAACGCTCGGGACGAGAAAGAAAGGGAGACGTAAACGGTGAAATAGGATAAGAAGAAAGTAAGAAGAAAGAAAGCGTGGAAAGAGAGAGAGAGAAGAGTATACCACTGATATCGCGAGTGCACGAACTAGCTTCCGCTCTGCAACATTAATAATATGGCGAGGCACTAAAACCTCGCCCTTGTGCCGTCGGTTCAACTGCTACTACTACTACTACTCCCTGCGCCTGCCTTTATGCCCGATATGGCGCTGTTCCAAGTGCGCACACCTTCTCCTCACTCTCTTTCTCTCTCTCTCTCTCTCTCTCTCTCTCTCTCCAGGTTCGTGTGAATGCACGAGCAGACGACGCCTACTACTGGCTCCTTTTATCAGGCCTTTTTTCCCCTCCTTTTTTAATATGCAGCGCGCCAAGTCGGGAACGGCCGAGCGGAGTGGCTCTTTATTGTATTATCGTAATTAGCCGGCTGTCTTTTTATACGGCGAGCAAGCGCACGGCTTCATCATCAGGACTCGTGTGCGGCTGCAAGCTCTACTGCTACGCTGAGAGAGAGCCGTTCAATGGATCACGCGTGTGTGCGGAGCCTTTTTTGCGTGATTAACCGAGCTTGCCTTATATTTCGAGAGAGAGAGGGACGGATGAGCTTTTTGCAAGCTCAAAAGGGAGCTTTTCTACCCGATTGGAGATCGATGAATCTGAATGCGTTGCGTGCTCTTCCGATTATTAGCACTGATTTGCATCTGTATAAAAGGTACTTATCTAATTGTTATTTGATTTCACGTTATCTGCACTCGGAAACTAAATACTAAAGCGCTCTAAATGATTCGAACGATGTAACTGAACCGAAGAGAGAATTCGAGTAGCAATGAAACGTGATAGATTTCAGCGAGTTTTTTTTCGAAAAATCCCAAAAAGGGCCAAAAATACCACACAGGTGCTATCGAAGCGCGCGAACAAATCGAAAAAACGATAATTAAATCTATTTGCCCTGGGGTCGCGCACACACACACGAGACATATATCGGCCGAAACCATAGACTGGTGTATATGTGTATATAGCTGCTGCTGCGCTCGGATGTTCGACGATCGCGCAGTTTATTATCCTTCTCGTCGGTGAGCTTGCGGCCGTAAATCAAGCGCGACGCGATTGCAAAGTTGCACGCGCGCGCCTGTGCTTGCAATTTATCGGGCGCCGCTTGCAGTTAGCTGCAAAAACGTTTATTCATCATCAATATCTCATCTAAATTCGCGGTTATACTCTCCGCGAGCTCTCGCGGCGCGGACTCACGCGTCTCTACTTCATCACATCGTGCATATGGTATAGCGTTCGCTTAATTAATTAACGCTACATTCTATTATCCGCGCTCAACCTCAAAAAAATTTATCTGATCCGAATTTTGAGGCTATTAAATTTATAACGCCGATGAATTATTCATCCGGGACGACCGCGATTGTGCTGCTATTCATGCTCTGCGTTATTAAGTCGTCGGTTCGAGCGATAATGGCAATGCGAGTATACGATGTGAAAGGGGAGTAACGAGAGTTTTATACGGCTTACTAATTTGGTAATTAATTCCTAGCTATGTGTGTGAAAATTTTGTGAAGATCTCGTTCGATGTTGATTGCTGAATTATTTGAAGGACTATTATTTATTCTTTTATTCGAAAAAGAATTTTAAAAAATGCTCACCACGAAATTTATTACTTCGTGGTATCAATTCACTAGAATCAAAACATGGTCACTTCAATCACGACAAACCAGCTACGAGCAACTCTAGCAAAAACGGTTTACGTATCTCTCCGAACGAAGCAAACCGCATTTCGCACGCAGTGGCTTAAAAGCTCTCCCCGTAGCCAACATCAAAGAAACGAGAAAAAAAAAATGAAACACGCCTCTCACCCCAAATACCTTTCGACCGCGTAATAAATATTCCCTTTGAACAGTGTAGGTCCAAGAACATAAAGAAATATGTTCGCTGTATCGACTGAGGGAAATTTTAAAGAGCAACTCCCATCTCGTAAAAGTCGAACGTAAAGCAGCTAATCAAAACAAACGCGATATTCACGCGCGCACGCAAGAGCTCGAAGTGTATATTGGAGCAGTAGTAGGGGCTACAGTTACCGCAATCCGAATCATCATTAACCAAGACCGTGAATACATTTAGTCGAGGATGGGGGTCGGGGATACGGAAATCCTAGCTGTGCAAGGCTGCTTGCATTTTTAATTTGTCAGCCGTTTCGATGAATACTGGGTCGTAGTTCCCGATGCACACAAGCTGCGTGGATTGCTATGGGTATAGAGGAGTGACTTTATTCGGGGAATTGAGGAGTGTCTAAAGAAATGAAGGATCGGGATGGAGCAGAGGAGATGAGTGGTGAGAAGAAAATGGAAAATCGGATATTCTTTATGTGATTGTGAAATTCCGATAGAGTATGATGCTTGTAGCTCGAAAGTGTGCATACATACTATTCATTTAAGATATTTAATAATATAAGAATTGAATTTTAAATAGCATGAGCGGCCCAAGTAGTAGGCCCAACAAGACTATTTTGACACAGGTGACAAGCCACTATATGTGCACTTCAAGCGCGGATAGCGATGAGGGGAATGGGAAAGCACCTATGCGCCATCTATCTTTGCTGGCTAGAGACGCGGAAAGCTTTAAGCGGGGGGAAGATCCAATCCTTTATAAAAATGTTCAGTGAAATAAGTTTAAAAAATCAAATAGAATAGAATAATTACACTACAATTGACACGTTCATTTTCATGTTTTACTTTAAAACTAGAACAAAATCAATTCTCATAAATCTAAAAACCTCCAATAGCGGATACACACACACATAGTTCTTGCGATTAATCATCCAGTTAGCCTACTACTACAGCGCTATTTGGGGCCCTGATAGTTGAACGCGCAAGGATAATAATTACCAGCGACTTGGCGAACGTCAGGTGCACGTGCAAGCTTCGTTACCGATTCGCGAAGTGTCGTGCACTTCGGCCGGATGCGCCAAAGTCGATTTAACTTCGCGAGTTACAGGAATCTTGCAGCTCGGCACGAGTTTGCCGTGTCGCGGGGAGAAAATCACATTGGACGCGTCAAGTTTGCGCGCGCTTCGATTTCAACTTTGTCCTTTGGTTATTTTTTTTTTTTTTACTCTTCCTCGATTTTTGTTCCTACTGTTTAATGCAGTAGCGAAACTTACTCACTGCTACGCGATGAATACGTCACTGCCTCTACTTTTGCGAGATCTGAATTATATTATTGTTTTAGACGAGAAACGCGAGTTTATAGATTCTTCCCGTCGTATACGTGAGCGATTCGCGTTCGCATGATCCAAAGCGAGCCCCGAAAGTAGTTTACGCTGCGTCGAATTGAAATTCTGCATGCGAGTCAACTTCGATTCTCAGAACGTGTACATTAATCGAATTCGTCTCGCCATTGTGAGGCACGCGCAGGATCGCTTGTGGCTGGTCAAAAATAGCTCCTAATTTTCGCGTATAAACGACCACATCGTCTCGACAACGAACTAAATCAATTACACAGCATAACCGTTTAGCGACAAAAGCGCAAATTCAGCCTCGATGTCGGAGAAACGAGCGTCGCTTTAAAGCTAAAACGTAACTCCTCATTCAGAGCTCGTAAACCGCTCGCACAAAGCCCTGTGCTTTCAAAAAAAAAAAGAGCAAAAAAACACAAATTAATCCATTGCGAGCGAGCGAGTGCGAGCATAAAAGGGACCATGGCTAGCGCGAGTTTTCGGGATTCCGCGACGTCCGCACCAATTAATTATGCTCGGCGCACAAAGACACACCGGAACGGTACTCTCGTACGAGTAGTACAAGCGCACCTGTGTGTAACTGTGCGCGTGCACGCGAAACTCGGGACGCGGACAAAACGGTGAAAAGTTGCTCGATGTAAACTACTATACAGCGGTAGGTACAGTGGTGAGAGCTTTTAATTGAAACTTTGCGATCGTAGTTTTGCGTTAAACGCCGCTCGGGAACTGTGTTCTGCGAGCACGTGTGGTGATTAACGCTTTGCGACTAGGCTGTATAACTTTGAGGATCATATTTGGTTTTTTTGAATACGAATTCGACCATAGTGTAAAATAGTTACGCGAAGAAACGTGTAAACTCCACTAATAACGCAACTCACGCGAAATCAGTCTCGCGCTCGGCCAAGCACAGAGAGAGCATCGCGCAGAATTACAAAAGTTCGATGTATCCGAGGGAAACTCCTCGGCGCGAAAATGAAGCTCCTCTGCAAAGAGAGAAGACAAAAGTCCGCGAGCGGAACGAGTAGGCATTGTGTATACACTCGGGAAGTCCTCGACTAATAAAAGCATTTCCTTTAGCTCCTCTCTCACTCACACACACACACACACACACACTCTTCTCCCGTCATTCTTCTCGACGCTCCTCTATTTTCCGGCTCGCGACAGCTGCCTCCCGCTAGCATGCATTTACGCGGCGCGCTCGCGCCATACATCATGCACGCGTACACACGTAGCTTATAAGCTCCCCGTATATATATCCAGAAGCGTCGCGTACACTCTAACACACGTGTCTGAGTCGCTTCTACCTCTGGCCTCGTCGTATACGCTCACGGATCTTTTTAGTATTATTGGAGAGGGATAGGCGGAATCGTAGAGGAAGAAAATAGAGACGAGAGCGAAGAAATCCCATACCGGCGTCGCTGTACACTTTTCCAAGCCGCTGGCTTCTGCAAGAAAATGCCAGTGGGGATGTCTCTCTGCAGTAGTGTGTACACACTCGGAGCTGTTGGAGCGAAGCGAAGAGAGAAAAGCTCGAAACATCGCGAAGCGGCAGAGATGTCATTATGCTATACTACTGCTGCTGCTGATGCTATTGCTCCCGAGGAAGCTCGCGTAGAGGTGCATCAGGTGCGCGCCGGCGTATACACTCATCGAATGTTTATGACTGATTCCTATATGAGGGCTCTCGACTGCTCCCTTGAGACTCGTATCGGCTGGAGTGTAATAGGCGTTGTTATTTTGCAGTGTATTACATGACGCGAGCTTATTTACTCGCCAAAATATACGTTATATATTTCTTCGGCGTGCTTATACTTATAGTCGAACTTTGAAGAATAGGAACAATGGCAATTGGAAAAAATTGAAATTTCACATCTCCTGAGCGACAGACAGGCCGGTATTAAAACGGACCCCCGAGAGCGTGACCCGACTGCAGCAGTGCTCCAGCGTAACAATACTCACATGCACCGAACACGCTCTCGCTTCCTTCAAGAGCCAGAATACGTGAGCGCAGCTGCGCCAAAGGGGCGAATTTGCGTCCTCTGGCCCGTACGTGCTTCTCTCTCTCTCTCTCTCTCTCTACGCTCTGTGGCATATATATACGGGGCCTCGGTATTAAGGGCCGTTGTCGCCGACGACGCCGGCAGATACACCTGTTTCCTACGCTACGGTTAGCGACTATTATACGAGGCCGGGGACTGTTGTATAAAGCGTAAATTCGCATTCCCGTCGTGGACCATTTTAATTAGCTTTGTAGATGGAGAACAACGCCCTCGGTGTCTGTGACCGCGTTGGTGTCCCTGATTGTGCGACTTTGCTTGGCGCCGTGGAAGCGTGAAAAAACTACCGTATACTCGCGTGGATGACACGGTATATCGAAGAGCAGAAATTTACGGCATACGGCGATGTAATAACCTTACGACTATTACGCCGGCTGTTACGAAGTTTGTAATGAAAAGCGATGAACCGTCGGTGAATTAACGACTGGGTGTCGGAAACGCGAAATGTTCATGCACGCAATAACTATATTCTAATTCTAAGCGTGTTCTAAGTCCTAGAAACTTTGGGATAAGGCCATGCATAATGCAGACGTGCGCGTTCAATTCGCAAAAACGCTGAAATATCCCGAAGTAGAATATTTTTGAATTTTAAGCTCCGAATATATCCGGCTCTTTTTGAATAATCCACGTGTTCGCCTTCGTTAAGCTCGAAGTTCCCGAAGTTTCCAAAAATGTAGATTCACGCGATATCGCAATAAACTCAGTGAAATAGAAGTACGGCAACGTCGAAAAAAATCAATAAAACGACGCGAGACCTTTCTTTTCTCACCAACCGGCATATACGGTGTAACGGGAGCAAGACGGAACGCGGAAGTAGCGTAGCATCACAGGGAGACAGATTAAGCGAGGTAAGAGCTCTAGCAAGGATAAAGAGAGGGGGAGAGCAAAGAGATCCTTGACGTGCTCCGAATGCAGTACTCTCGCATGTCCGAGGTTTTACGAGACACCATCTTCGCCGGAATCACTTGGGCGTGATGCGCGAGCGGCTCCGGCCTTTTCATAAAGCTCGTAAAACGCTTGCACTTACTTAAGCGAGAGATACGTACCGTAGATATACTTATATATAGTTCAGCTGAACGTCAACGGGGAACTTCGCTCTCTTTTATACGGGCCGATGCATGACCAAGCGCGGAATTCAAATCGCTCTCCGCGAGCTTTACGATTCGGAGATGAATAAATTTTTCAGAGCGATGCTAGGGGACAGTTTTTTTATCGAGCGATTAACGGATACAGCCTTAGGAATACATAAAGCCAGCTGCGCATGAACGCTCTGTATAATTTATCTAATGATCAAGTGCAACAGGTCTCGCATTCACGCGGTAATTTAATTATTTGTTGCGTGAAAGTGTTGCGCAAATATTGGTTTGTTAGTGAAAAGTATTTCCGGGGTAGCGAGAGGAACGATGAATGAAAATCGCTGAAAAGGCAATATTCACGGCCGTTTGATTGAATTGCTTTAAGTTTCAACGATTCAATATAATTTCTTAAAAGTGCGAATTTATCTCTCGATCCGATGAATGAAGCATTGTTGGAAACAATGGGCCATTAAATTAATCCCATTAGCCCACTTCCTGGCGTAAACGCCGAAAAACACTTAAACAGAGGCCACTAAGCCCTAATGAAAACGTAATTAGTCCAGCAATTTCGTAAAGATCCGAAACTATAGAAAAAGAAATTACTAGGCTCGAGCTAAACGCTTCCGTATACATCAACGCACGCCAGAGCTCTCTTTTATGTCCCGCGACACGAAGGCCATAAAGCCATTCACACGACTCGTTCTTTTCCATATCTATTCACGTATATAGGTATAAAGAGAGCTTGCGCATAGCGCGCGAAATTCGGTTGCGGCGCTGTGTTTAATTTAGCTCGACCGCAAGCTCTTGACGCGTTATTTTCAGCGTGTCTCGACAATTAAGAAGTCCCGACGCATCGCAGACGTCGTTATAACGAGCTCAACGACGTGGTTAATTTGAGCTAT
This sequence comes from Pteromalus puparum, assembly GCA_012977825.3. Lineage (NCBI taxonomy): Eukaryota > Metazoa > Arthropoda > Insecta > Hymenoptera > Pteromalidae > Pteromalus > Pteromalus puparum. Next base: position 51,814,551 of record CM053171.1, read on the forward strand.
TCTTCGGAATGATGCGGTGAAAGAAGTAGGTTGTATAACTATAAGTTCGTGTGCTACATTCTATTTGACAAACATCGACCACTCTCTAGTTATGCAGTGAACAATTTTCTGTGGTAATATTTGCACTCTATGATACTTCTTTTCATCAAATTGTGAGCCGTAAAATGTTTGCCATAATTTAGTTGCGAGAAGTATAAAAACGGCGGCTTGACCTTATTGAAAAAGTCGTAAACAGCAGCCGACAGGTGGAGAAAAACAAGCCATTGTGTACTTCAACCCGTAATAAATAATACTAATAAATACCTGTCCCGGCACTTCAATTACTCCTAAATACACATTGTTATTCCTGTCCTCTAGAATACTTATCTAATCGATACCGTAATACACACCTCGCTTCGAGAGTTATTTTCTTCGACTTTCACCGCGACAGTTTTTTTTTTCCAACTGTTAGCCTCAATCCTATAACCGTAACCCGGTTGCTCGCGAATCTTCAATAGATATATTCAGCATACAGGATTGCAAGGTTCAACGACAGTTTAAATTCAACAAATAACACGTACGACCACTATTGACCATAATATTCAAACGCGTAAAGCACACGGACGCAATGGCCATCCAATTTTCCGCAGGCAGTAAAACAGCAGCAGCAGCAGCAGCAGCAGGAGAAGATCGAACGAAAAGCGCGCGAAACGCGGCAATCTAATTCTCAATCATTAACCGCGTGTGGTGTCCAGTAGCCGACGCCGCCACGATCTAATTTTCGCGCCAGACGAGCTTGCAGAGCGTATAGCCGCGTAATTTGAATTTCGCGGGCGTTGCGCCCGGCGTCGTCGTATGCGCGCACGTCGCGTTATTATACGCGGGCGCGGCCAGTGCGTGTCTGTCATCGGTTCGCGGTTTAACGTCATGACACGGCGAAGCATACACACAATCTTAGGCGCGCAATGTCCCGCCGAGCTCAATCAGCTGAATCCATCAGAGGGTTGCACCGATACCCCGCTGCGATGCTCTAATACGGTGCTATCCAGCAACAGCTGATGTAAAGAGATTGTGCGATGTTCGAGCAGCTGATATGATCATGTGAGTTTGCGCTTTTCTTTGGTTTTGGAGTTTGTTCGGATTCTCTGCGCTAAAAAAGACCTGGTGATCATGTTATTCGTTTTTTGATTGACTGTTTGTTTTTTTATTGCTCGCATCGATGCTTAATCTTATTAAAAAGGGTGCATCGAAATCTAAATCTAAATCCGTGTCTCTGGACAGCGGCGATAGATGTCGCATCACTTAATTAAAGTACAGAGTATTGTGTGCACATTTACATCTCGCACAAAATAAACCTGCTACACGATACAATTAGCATACATCGATAATTTATTTATATAATGTAAATCAGTGAAAGTCCTCCTATATACCGTACGTCCCCAAATATTTGCAAGCGTAGTTGACCGCGCTAATTAATTCATAATATTGAACTACATATACAGATTTGGAAAATACCGGGCGATCATCAATACGGATATACTCTTGCGAACAAAGCGAGTGTTAATGACACAGCTGTCGTCGTAGCGACAACAGTCGCAGATCATGAAAGCTCAAAGCAAACATAACTTAAATAACATCGAGAAAGAGAGCGAAACGTTCAAAGAGTGAAATCCGCATCAGAGCTAGCACGAGATATCGAAAGCTCGGCAAAATCGAAGGACAGCAGCGTCCTGACTACGGCACAAAGATATAAAAACATGAAAGAGAAATTGCCGGCGTTATAATGTATGGAAAAAAGAGCAACGCAAAAGTCGACTGCACAAAGCAACAAGAGAGAAAGAGTATAGGGGTAAGAAAGACGGTTATACCGGCAGCAGCAGCACGGAAAATCGGGTCAAAAAGAGCGGCCGAGTGACAGGAGGCGAAGATACGGATAGAGAAACGCTGAAAGAGACAGAGCGAGCACTGATGCAGGCTGCACACCCGTGTGGCCTCGGCCCGACAATGACGCTGCTGGATATGTATCCCCTAAACGCTCGCGCGCGCGTCTTTTATAATTGCGAGCAAGCGCGTGTGCTAATTGGTAGCTGAATTGCTCTCCTGCGCGCGCGACTGTATATAACACGCGTTAAAAATAAAGGCAGAGCGAGAGGGATGTTGATTAGCTGAAATTATCGCTCGAGGGTCTATCTCTGTTTGGAAGCAACCATATCCCACTAAATATAATACTTGGAAGTGTGCAGCAGCGTCATTCGTGTGGCTATTTTAGGGCTCTCACTAATGAGAAATTCATACATCGCGTGTGCATAATATAACGTTAACATATATGTGAATTCAATTAGAGATTCGAAGCTTGATGCGGACCCGCATTGACATATTGTGTCTGTCTCTGTCTCTCTCGGTATTGACGGGGTACGTCAATTGTGCAGCGAGCATTTCGCGAAATGTACACCTACGTTAGCTTGAAAGCCCGACTGGCCTACATCATCGTTGCAACTGAGAGAAATATATTATATGCACGTGTGTTATAGTTATGATATATATTCGAATGTTTCCCAGTATAAATTTCTCCCTCGCGTCAGTGCGATTCGAAACAGCAAACAATATTCGCACTGCGCGTGTCTGCGCGTAAACATGTAGCTACGCGAGAATATATTTTCTTCTTATCTTTGCTCGGGAAATATTTGCACCGAAGTGCGCAGCGCCTCGTCAAACAAGAATTATTTGAACAGCTCCCCGAAGAGCTTTGCAAATGCACTGATGATACATCAGGATGTTAGAAGGAAAAGTGATGCAGCTATGAATAAGGTTACACGGAAGCAATTAAAAGGATCTCTCGCGTTTACGAAATAATTCCACCTAACATGCGGGAAAACTTCGACTCAACGCTCCAGATCTCAAGGCACATAACCGGGAGACTTGAAAACTCAACCCCTATCCTCCTTTACAAAATAAACACATATAGCTCTATAACTCTCGTCAAACTTTCTGCGCGATTACAACGCGCGAAAGAAATACACCCGCAGTATTCTCTCACGCAACTACTGCACAAAGCCTAGTATCTAACCTCGTGAATTCTTAATACTATCTCTGACTAATGCATTAAAGCCGATGTGTCGAGAGTCGCTCATACCTGCACACACAACCCACTCTCTCTCTCTCTCTCTCTCTCTCTCTCTCTCTCTCTCTCTCTCTCTCTCTCTCTATAGCCTTTTTCCTGGGCGTCGTGGAATGCGAGACCGAATCGATAAGGCGCGTGCTGTGTATATGCCGCTATCACGGCGGCGGTGGCGACGAGCGTTTCCTCCTTTCCTTCACCTCGACTTCCGCGCGCGCGAGCGATTAAAGATGCAAGAGTCTGCCTCTAGCGCCTGTGTAGGTGTGTACGTATATACAGCCGTCGTTTCGTGTGAACGTGCCGCGGGAGACACTAACCGACCCTCGTCGATATTTGAGCGTATAAGTATGTAACTCGATGGATACGCCGCGATATGACGGCCAGCAAGTGTTATTCTTTCGACGCCCACGCGTTATCGCTTGTTTTTTTGTATCTTACTTTTTTCTCCGTTTTATCACTATAGGTTTTTTTGGGGGAAACTCTTGGAGGCAGATAGCCCGAGAAGATCTAATCATTAGTGTTTTTTAAGTTTATTATAGACTGGAATATTTCTCGTTATCCGGTGCTTCGAATGAAGAGACTCTACATATAAAAAAGGAGACGTTAAGTGCATAGCTCTTGATTTAGACTTCGACAGCGGCTTCTAAAATTAAAAAGCTCTACACAATGTTTGACTGCTGCAAACGATTTTAAAAATAGGCCGTAATGAATCGTTACAGCCCCGACGAAATGTCTCACTATACCTGCACCAAACTACCTCGTTGACATAAAAAAGTAGTTTCCCCCCAGAAAATTCAATAACTTCCTTTGACGCGAGCGATCGACCATCTAATTAAGCTGAAACAAAGCAAGGCAAAGTAAAAGCCAAACAAACGCACACACACACACACACACACACACACACACACACACACACACACTATGTGGCAGGTCAAAAAGTCCTCCTCCTTCTCTCTCAGCACGTTAACTTCCTAGAACGCAATAATTTCATTTTCCCGCAGCTCTCGAGTGGCATATAATTTAAAACGTGGGGCATTTTTTCGCGAGCGCTTGGGTGTAAATTTTTCACGCAAAACGCCGCTGCTTAACCGAGTTAAGCGTCGCCTGCGCGTGGATATTTTGTTTTTTCTTTATTTCACATTTTTGCCTCTTTCCCAGTTATATATTCGTCTCTCTCTCTCTCTTTCTTTTTCTTTTTCCCGCGGAATAGGGCTGTGTACGAGCGGAGGGCGAATCGATTGCGCCTACTTCTATATAGAGTTCACGCGCTGCCGAGGTCCTCCGCGCAGTTAAGCAAACTCGAAAAACGTACGATGTGTACGCGCTGGCTGTTTACTCTGCAGCGCCCCGCTAATTTCCCGGTTGGCCGACGCGAGCGAGTGAGAGCGCCGGAGCGACTTAGAGAGCGCGGTTTGTTATATCGAGCGCCTTTTTCTCTCCGAAGCTGGCATTTTTCCGTGGAATGTTTGTGCGTTTCGGATTTGGTGAGTTTTTCGAGACGTCCACTTATTATTGAGAGAATATGTAATCAACGTTTTGTATTGCGTCGTGTAATGTTTAATTGGGTTTTTATATTTGTTAGAAATGAAAAACGATGCTTTGACTTTCAAAGAGTTTTACTGCGGGAAAGCGGTAAATTTAAAATAACATCACATAACATACGCGGAATCAGTCGCATAGTAAATAGTGTCCGTAAAACAAAACGATTTTGAACAGACCTTTCTCCCACTGCTTATTAAACTCGCCGGCTCTCTAGTTTCTGGCTTACGACGATAGATCGCGCACAGGCAGTTTTCTACAACTCTCACCAAAATCTGCGCTACAAGTCTAGATATATAGGAGTGTCTCTTTTTCCAAAACTGCCTTGTTGGGCCTACTACTTAGACCGCTCATGCTATTATTGTCTATCTATTCCATTGTCCCGAAACTAATATGGTATGTTCTTCCCTCAATATCGTAGTCGGCTTTTAATTCGGCTTAGTTTTGGATATGGATCGCATTAATAACGAAAACAACGATCTCGTTGTTTACGAGGCCGCAAAACGAAAAAGCTATATAATATATCCACGCGTTAATTCAGCACTGATTCAATTCTTTTCTTATTTTATTCCCTCGCATATCAAACCGAGCGTCCAGCGTAATACGCATATCTATATAAAAAGCATATTTCGCTCGCCGGGCGTAAAAATTTAATTCTTCAACGCTTCAGCGAAAAAGCAAACTTCATTATTGAATGCGTGCGCGAAAACTTGGCTCTCTCGTGAAGGGCAATTTTCCTCTTGGCGTCGCGTCGGAAGCTCGAGCGCGTATAAAACAAACTCGTAAATCCGCCGGTGCAAACAAGCGAGCGAGCGAGCGAGAGAGAGAGAGAGAGAGAGAGAGAGAGAGAGAGAGAGAGAGAATTTGATTTTTTTTTTCTTCTTATACGCAATCCGCGCTATATCGTAAAAGCACTCGCGGATGCATCGTCAATGAGCATTCTGATTTGCTTTTTATCGTTTCTTGAGAACGCGCTTGTGCGCGCGGGAAAACCCATCCACTCATATACGTGGATAGGATAAAGCTATCAAGCGCGATTTTCAGTTTAAGCGAGGAGCGTGTAGTGCGATTAGACAGTGAGTCGGCTGTTTCGCTCGGTTTTTTGTCTGCTAAAGATAACTCGTCTGCATAAACACAGTGATCGAACGAGTTCTCGTTGTGATTTAACATCTTCAGAGAACACGCATAAATCCGCTTCGTAAAGCCCAACGTCACACGCACGAAATTTCAAAATTTCACAAAAAAAGTGTACCAGTTAACTGATTGTCACCCTCCTCTAATAATCGCACTAAAACTGCACACTCTCGAAACCTCGCCACACACTTCTCTCTCTCTCTCTCTCTCTCCCTCCCGCTGGCGACAAAATTAAATTTACGAGCGAAGCTGTTCATTAACGTGTCGCACTCGCTTGTACAGCGTATATACTATTATATACGAGAGCATCGGTCGCGCGCGTGCACTGGCTGGACTCGACGCCGTTATATTGTAATTTAATATCGCCATATAGCTGTGTGTAACGCGTGAAAACCCGTTGGGTAACTCGAGTTTGTTAGGCCGCGCGGATATGAAATCGCAAGTGTCGGTGTTCGATTGCTCTCGGCGCAGCCGTGTGTTTACGGGCTCGCGTAATCTTGTATGGCGCGTATATAGCGCGAGATGCAATAATAGTAAGAATACGATGAGCTCTGCGAGCCGCCCGTTGTTTATTGAACGTTTCGTGCTGGAATCGTTGATACGGGAAGAGAGAGAAACGAGGGAAAGACTGATGTGTATACCATGCACGGGAGGATCGATGTTGGGTAAAAAGAATTTTGTGGCGGAGGCGAATGGGTTCGCGCATTATGCGAGCTCGTTTCGATTGTACTCGGGATGCGGACTATGATTAAGATTGAACTCGTATATCTTGGAAATCGAGTATAGTCGGTGTAAAAGTCATTTATGATTTTGAATTTCGAATATTCGAAACGAAAGTCTACCATTAAAATATAGGACATCCGGCCATTACTTTTTCATATATAATTATCCATCACTAATTAACTAGTTTAAACCGCTAAAAATGAGCTTCTAGAAGTGAAGTAGGTTAACCCGCAGCAAATCAATTAAATTCACTCGCCCCCGCCCGACCTCTCAACTTATTCATCTCTCGCATCCAATAGACAGTTTCACATTACAATAATAATACACACAAGCGACCCCAATTAATTACCCACATCCTACACTAACCCGAATCCGACTCTCTCAGACGCTACGAAAATAGAGCTTCCAGTAGGTATATACGTTCGAAAACCTTATTTTATCAATTTCCACCCAGAGTACGAGACAAAGAATTTCGCAAAACTTTGTGCAGAGACACACTTTACCTCCATTATGTTCGATGAGCACTTTAGTCGCGCTCGCGCGCGAAAGAAGCGAGAAACGAGAATGAAGTAGAGTTTCGAAAGTCTCCCTTCGTCGCCACGACCGCGTCGACTAATCATCCAATTACTTACTACTTTTAACTGAATTCCCGCTGGTGGTCGTCGCGGTAGAAGAGGAAGAGGAGATTCTTGAAAGACAAAAGTACGGGTCAACAACGCGCAGTATATGTATAGTCCTCTAGAGGCCGACGCAGGCAAAAACGAGCTTTTTTGTCCGCAACGGCGCGCGAAACCAAGTGCAGTACTCACGCGGCTATGGAATACCAGCAGCTGATAGCGAGCTGTTGTTTGCATTGTTGCAGATGCCGACTCTGTGTGTGTGTGTGTGTGTGTGTGTGTGTGTGTGTGTGCGCGTGTGTGTATATGTGCAGAATTGCGAATAGTCCTACTATTTCGATGCATATCGAGTGCAACGTCGACTATTCGAAGACTCGTGCGCGTACTTTGATGGAATAATCAAAAGAAGCATATATCCTCTATACTATTTCCAGCGGGACTCATCTCAAATTCATTCGGATCGCAAAGCTCGCACCGGCGTAAAACCTGGAAGTCCGAATCTAGCACACGAGCATACATTATGCATGCGAGTCTGGCAAAAGCGTCGCCTGTATAATAAGAAAACATCCCAGTAGCCGTCCATCCCCAATCAATCGATCGATCGATCCATCTTTCACTCAACCGAAGCTTAGCGCAACCCTTGTCCCGAAAGTAAAAGCGCGTCGAACGTTTATTCCAATCATGCTGGGACAGCCTCGTAAAGAAGTCGGACAGGCTGTGAGAGAGAGAGAAGCTCCGCGTATTCGAAAAATCTCTCCCGGGAGTAGTCCGCGCGTTGTATGTAAATTCAATGCCAAGAGCGCGTACGCGTCCGCAGAGCCGAATCGGAAAAGATACGAGCGACGCTGTGAAATAAAGCTTCGATTGTTTGCGGATGCAGCTGTTCTATTCGAGAACAAAAAAAAGAAAGAAATCGATAGAGCGAAACTTGTCGCGAAGTGATTAAGTGCTCTGCGTTGTATAGTAAGACGTGTGTCTGACGCATGGGTGGCTGTATGCGTAATTACGCGGCAGTATTATTATCATCGTATCCGACCCACGGCAGTGTATACAGCATACACATACTGCGTCACACTACGAGTGAGAACTCCAAACTTCCATCTCGCGCAGCGAGCCATTATATCCGCGGCGCAATTTACATAGGATAATCGCGCGACGACGTCGACGGAGGGATGTGTATAAGGTATATGTATATAACGAGGGGCTCGGTGTGTACCACGCGCAAGCGTCGCAACTTTCCGACCGACGCCTTCGCGCTACTTATGTACGTGGGCGCGGCTGTGGGTATAGTCCCTCGAGCGCGCGCGAAGAAAATCCTTTTGTAATTGTCTGGAATCCACTTTGAAAAATTACTCCCGGACTTTCTTCGCGCTCTCTCGGTTGTTTGTTCGCCGTCGCTTTGTTGCGAGAGTGACGTACAATTGCACTGGGTTTTAATCCCAGGAGCTAGAAGCAATAGTAGACGAGTGATCGACAAATCGCCGCTCAATATAAACCTACCCTCATTCTCGTTGTTGCCGATGATGATCTCGGTCTTCTCAAAGTCCTCCTCTCGCAGCAGGTCGAGCGGATCCTTGGGCAGGAAGACACCGTCGATCGTTGGCGCAGATGGGAAGCCGAGGATGCCTCCGTAGCTGTTCCACTGCTGCACCGATATGGTCTTGGGGTCGACCTGCCGCATACAGGCCATCACCTCCGAGGGGCTGTCCTCGAGCATACTCGCGTTGCATTTGCAGTCGTTGACGAGAATGCGCGCGACCTCGTTCGCCCGCTCGGCGCTCATGAAGCTCCAGGGTGCGTTGAGGGTACCGCTCTGGAGGATGCCTCGCCTAACCAAGCCCCGAGTCACGGGAGACATGAGATGCAGCGAGACCGAGCCGCCACCGGCCGACTCGCCGAAGATCGTTATGAGGTTCGGGTCGCCACCGAAGACCTTGGCGTTGTCCTTGAGCCACTTCAGTGCCATCGCCTGGTCCCAGAGACCCATGTTACCGGGCGCCTCGTCCGAAGCCTTGCCAAGGTAGTCGGTCAGGTAGAGGAAGCCGAAAGCTCCGACCCGGTACTGCATCGAGGCGATGATGGCGTCGCTGCGCGCTGCCATCATGTCAGCGTCGTAGACGTCGAGGGTCGCGGTGCCGGTCATGTAACCGCCGCCGTAGATCCAGACGAGGATCGGCATGCCGTTGAGCGAACGCTCGGTCGACTCGCCGCCGCCCTTGTGCCTGAGCCGCAGCTTCTTCGGCACCCAGAGGTTCATGTAGAGGCAGTCCTCGCTGGTGTTGGTGTTGGGGTTCCACATCTCCTCGCCCTCGAAGCCGGGGAAGTACTCGTAGCGCTCCTGCACGCAGCTATTGGGCAGAACCGTGGCGTTGAGTACACCGTGCCAAGGCTCAAGGGGTTCGGGCTTGCGAAAGCGCAGCGGACCGACGGGCGGCTTGGCGAACGGCACACCGTAGTAGATGTGGACCTCGCGGTCGAGGATAGTGCGCGAGAGTCCGCGCATGAGTCCGCTCGTCGTCTCGACGATCAGCGGGTCCTCTATGTACTCGCTGCTCATGCCGCTGATCTGGCGCGCGCGGTGGTTGCCGCTATGGCCGTGCGTCGCGCCGAACAGGTCATCCTCGTCATCGGCGCTAACCCGTGCGACCATCAGGACGGCCAGCAACGCCAGGGTCAGCCTCCTCCTGGGGCAATGCATCTCTTTGCCTGCAGCTCGCTCGCTTACACCGGCTACCGCTGCAACAAGTTGCCTTCGGGAACGACTCCTGTGTGTGCACTCGCAGCGCTCGGCGTCACTCTCACTTTTTACTATTCTGCGCGCGCGGCTCTATGTGCTGCAGGTTCAAGTTCAGCGAAGTCTGAGGGACGGTAGCGCGCTTTGGCGCGCTGACGTACACGCGCGCATCTGCTGTAGCTGCTTCTCGTTGCGAAAGCTACTATAATAACCAACGACGCGCACTCGGTTTGCGAAAAAAAGCTCTGCAAGCTCTATACTGGATTTTTCGAATTTTTGGCGGGAGACACGCACGAACAGACAGACTACAGAACGTCGCGGCGGCCAGCGTGCCGCGATGCACGGGGTCGACTGATCGCGCCCGTGGCTGCGAGGTGGTCGCGAGTCGTTCTCCCGCCTCTCGGCGCGCACTTCGCTCCGTCTCGCTTGCGCTTGGGGCGGTCGCGGCTGCTGCTGCTGCCGGTGGTGGTGGTATCGCGCGCGCGCGCTCTTGCGAGAGAGAGAGAGAGAGTGAGAGAGAGGGACATTGTTATAGATATATAGACGCGTACGTGCGCGCTCGAGCGTTCTTACACACGTCTTCTCTTGCTGCGCGTGTGTAAGCTTGGAACGGAGGTCACCTCGCTGCTTCTGCGCTACCGCTGATGCCACTTTGCGCGAGCTGTGTGTTGTTGCAGTGGTGGATTGAGTTTTGCGGAATTTTGAATAGTTATTGTAGTAGCTGTAACGATGACGATTAGCAGGAACTGATGGAAAGCTTTCATTTTTCATGATCTTCGTTATCGTTTAAATAAAGACGCACCTCATTATAACGTCGAAAACACAGCCACGACAAGGACGACGTTGTCGCCGCACGTTACGTGTACACGTCGAGTACACTACAGCGACGCGATTTCCTTCTTTGTTATAGTTCCGAATCGAGGCATTTTAATGCGGCGAATGAAAGAGCCGAGGGCAGCAGTAGCGAATACGTTGATAAAAAAAAAGAGTCGCAGTAGTGCGCTGGTGCGGGTATAGTTCTTTTTTTTCTCTTTTCCTTTTTTTTTTGTAACGAGGCGCGACATCGATTTCCCAGGCTGCACACCCGGTGAATGGGCGATTTCGGATGAAAATAGACTTATTGTGAAGCTCCGTGAAAAGAAAAAGTAGCCCGTGTGCTACAAGCCAAGCCCGAAGCTTGTTTGCCCGAGCTTTATTATTCTTCCTCTTTTTTCGAGCTGTGTATTAATAATCCACCGATTGCTTTTGTGTTTTATACTCCCCTTTCATTTGTGTACTATTTTCTTTTACCGCTGAATCGTCGAAATTTCAGACGCAAGTGCGAATTCCACAGTAGTAACGGTACAGGCTCCGGTCAGACCATCCCATCGCATCTCGTGGATGAATTACTCTTAGAAGACGCAGCGATCTGTTCGAATCAGCAGAGCCATTGCACTCGGCAAAAACGAACAGAAGAAACTCCCCTATCTGTCGATCTCCGTGAGAGAACTACAGAGCAAATCTCAAGGTACGCGTCCACTTACACCAAGCTCAACGACATCACTCATTGCGGCCGTGAAGCTCAGTGCCAAGAGCGAAAGAGAGCAGCTAGTAAATCAACGATGATCGCTCAGCGGCTGCCGCACACGGATCCTCCTCCTCCAGAGTGAGAGAGAGAGAGAGAGAGAGAGAGAGAGAGAGAGAGAGAGAGAGAGAGAGAGAGAGAGAGACATCAAGCTGGCCCATACGTAACGAGCCTCTTCCGCTGACGATTGGGAGAGTGTATATATCGCTCGATGTATCCGATGTGAAAGTACGACGTCTGGCGAGGGCCAATCGTTGTGGGGAAAACGCATCAGAGAGTGAGCTCGTTACGCGCTCTTTAGTCGAGCGGCAAATGCACTTTGCGCGCGCTGCAATTGTTGATTCAATACTCTGTGCTGCTGCTGCTGTACACTGTGTAGCCGGCGGCGAGCTATATACTGATGCCGTCAGCCGCAGTTGCGCACGAGCTTCAAAGGTCACACGCGCGACCCTTAACGCTCTGCTGTATATAATACGGTGTTGCGCTTTGACCGCTGATTCTTTTTATTCAGCGTGATTTTTCGTGGCATTTTGCATTTTATCGTGATTATAATTTGGTGGGTTGGATTCATTCGTTGTTACCACTTTGTTGCAACTGACAACTTTTTACGTTGGGGAATGCGCATGTATAAGCTGAGATAATGCCACGTGGCCGTTCCAAGATGACATTAACAAAGTATAACGATTGTTCGCTTATCAGAAAGACTGGCAATCAATATGCGATTATTATAATTACGTAGCTCTCTTATCATTGTACGCATAATTGGTTACTCGATAGTGTTTTAAAGATATGTACGTAATCTTTTTAGTAACATTACATAGTTATCGGAGATTTCTCCATTATCCTAACTGATTGATCGCTCTAACAAGAATAAAATATTACTTAGATACTAAACATGATTATAAATATAATTGCACTTTCCATCGTTCTAAAAATGAAAATAAAATCAGAATTATCGAGAGACGACTGTAACAAGGGAATAGAAGATCTTCGTATTATCATCGTATTTATAGTCCATTGATTTGATTTTCGCAACACAGTCTCTTGAATTACTTTCAATTATATAAGATCGATAAAACTCATTTTACGACAGTGGCGTGGCAACCATTTATAGTATTGCCAAACCATAGCAGACGTGAAACAAAACTCTCTGTCTATAGCGGCGATAGATGGCGCATAGGCACTTTCAGTTTCCCTCGTCTTAATATGCACGCCAAGTCTAGATATAGCGATGTACCACCGATGCCAAAACAGCCTTGTCGGGCATACTACTTAGGCCGCTCGTACTATAATTATTAAGTAATAATAATAATAATGGATTTATTTTGGTCAAGGATCCAAAAAAAGAAAAATACATTGTATAAATTACATCATGTAGAATAGAGCCGCTCAGTCGAATTAGATATCACAGTGAATAAATAATTTATCTCATTCCTTTCATCAATAATGTACAATGCATACATACGCACACAATCGCTCATTTCAGTTTACAATTATATTGAATCGCACATTAAAATATCACGGTAAATATATCTCAGCTTGTCAAAATAAAAAAGATAGACAATGACTAGTATTATCAGTCGGTATTCAATAAGTATATTTTAAGAGCGCTCTTAAATGTTGCTAGGGATGGCTTATACTTAATTTCGCATGGAAGCGAATTCCACAGTCGCACACCTTGTACCTTGAAGGACCTGAGGTATGTTAGTGGAACCTTAAGGTCCCCGGTAGCTGATCTAGCCGGACGATCGGGCTGGCGCTTTTCAAATATTTCAAACAAATAAGACGGAGCACGGAAATTTAGAACTTTGTAAAGTAAGACGGCCATAAAGTATGACCGTCTGGTGTCCGTGCGCATCCAGCCTAATCGCACTCGGTAAGGACTCACATGATCACCCCTTCCCAATCCAAATATGTACCTGATACATATATTCTGCAATCTTTGCAGTCTAGTCTTCTGTTCGTTCGTAGCGTTTATAAGTACGATGTCACAGTAATCCAAGAGTGGAAAGACAAGCGCCTGAACGAGGCGCTNAATGTACGACCGGAAGAAACGCAATATAAGACTATATTAACTTTCTTATAGTTAGTTATTATTCACTTCGTATTTCAAAAATAGAATAGAATACAATGAACTTTGTTCTGGATATTTCTAAGCAAAAGTCGTTAAATTAATCGCTCGTAAAAAATCTGGCTAGCACAGCCTAGACTATAAACAAATTCCGTTCATAATCATCGGAACACTTACCCTTATAAACGACCTCGAGGAAGCGGCGAGCGCTGCGTGCGCCGTCGTGCTCGTGTGCTCGATAGAGAAATAACAGAGAGCTGAAACTGCAGAAGAACTGTAGAGAGAGAGGGAGAGAGAAAAAAAAGGCACGAAGCGTTTTCGCGAATTTCATTTCGTGCGCGCGCGCGGCAACGTCGATGTAACGCGCGCGTGACGGCTGGCTGTTTGGCAAATTTATCTCACTGTTTGTGGTTTGAATTTTCATGCCGTCCACCTCTCGGCCGCTTCTCGTTTTTATATTCTCCGAGCCTCCCATCGTTCTGCGTATGTGCATACACGCGTGTCTATTTTGCCTCTGAACTCGTTTGACCGGCTATTAACTAATTGCTTTTCGCGCCGATGTGTGCGCGCGAAATTCAAATATAATGCGCGCTAAGCTCGGGTATAACAAAGCTCGACGAAGCAGAAAACCATGCGAGCTTTTCGCGCGGAATATTTTTTTGCTTGTGTATATACAATACTTTATTAGAGGGAAATGCTTAATTTGCGGTGGAGATGAATATGTTTCGATGAGAAAAGCCTGGGAAAGAGATGGAAGAATTAAAAAGGCTCTGCGGTGATCCGACGGCTTATGATGGATCGCGCGCGTGTATTTGCTATAGCGAGCTTGTGGCTATCAGTTTTCGATTGAGAAAATTAATCGCGCTCAGATAGTATAGTGCTGGTATTTTTTTTTAAATTAAAAATACTACGATTGAAGTAGAAGAAAGAACTTTTATTTTTGCAATCGCATAATTTAATATTTTTAGATCCAGTCACTTTTATTAACTTATACTAATTTTATAACAGTGAGCATGAATACGTTAAACGTTGTAATATAATTAAAGTGGAAGAAATTAACTTTTATTTTTGCAATCGCGCTTCAATATTATTGTATTAAATGCAATTATATCTTCAACTTCAAGATTTTGTCCAATTGTATAATGAAACTAAATGTTTGTCTCTTGTTAGAGAATGAGAATATCCAGCTAGCTGAAAAATTAATCGATGAAAGTTATAGAATTGCCAGTAGGTTCCACTGTTCCAAAAGCGCACGAACGAAATACGAGAATATAATAACCGGCAAATGACACCCGAAGTATAATCCCATAAATCAAAAACGTCTCCACAGCTAATCGGCCGAATCGCTCACAGATAAGGACACACAGCGGTCCTTGAAAAATGGTTCGAATTCGTTGTTTTTCTCTCGTCACGGATACGCCTCGTTAATGCTAAAGGCGAGAGAAAAACGAGGAACAAAAGGCGGCCGCTAGAAAAGGAAGGAAGAAGGAAGAGAGAGAGAGAGAGAGAGAGAGAGAGAGAGAGAGAGAGAGAGAGAACGGAGAAAATAACAAGTGCACGCAAACCAAGGAGGGCTTGTTTCTTTACGCCCGTGTCAACACTATATCTTTATGCGGTATAGCTGCTAGCGGAAAAAAAGAACCGCACGCGTTTACGTTCTAGCGCGCAAATATTGCTCCCCGCGAAGAAGCATTTTTATTAGATGTGTGTATAAGGAAACCGAACGCTTATACATTACACAGTCGAAGACTAAAAATGCTCATCCCGATCCCAAGGGACTGCATTTACAATGCGTACCCGGTATTAGAGGCGCATAAAAGCGGCCTGGTTCTATCCTACAGGTGCCATACCTCTACACACACACATATACTCGCGCCTGCGTGATGTCGACCACGCCGTACGCGCGCGTCTATTATACATGCACGCATTTGCGGCCGCGCTGCTGTACTTATAGGCGTTTACAAGCGGCTCGAGACAAAAACGAGAGCACCGCCGCCGTGCGAGGGAATGAGGGTGGGAAAAGGGATAAAAATCTCTTGAATCGGGTTATCTGGAAATAGTCGCAAGCCGCCGCCGCAGCCGTCGGCGCGCAAGCGGGTCATTGTTTACGTCACCAGACACACACGAGTCTTTTATATAGCACACCGGCTGCACCTCTCTGCTATATACCTATATCGTACATATGTGCATCGCGCGAGAGGAGCGAATATAGGGGTGTGTATATTTGTGTGCAGAGAGAGAGAGAGAGAGAGAGAGAGAGAGAGAGAGAGAGCACACGTTATATATACGGGCGTCGCCCGCGGCGACAGAATCTCGAAATTCTCGATGGTCTGGAGGACAGTGAAGACGGTCCTCGAGATTCATGAAGAGCCTTATAGACTACGACCAGAGCTACACGTTCTATATGTGCGACTGTGTTTTGTTTGGCCCACGTGTTGCAGTACAGCTTATGACGAGGAGATTGGCAATGTTTGCCTTATCAGATTCGCTGCGCACGGGAACTCGGGCTTGGTAAACTCGAGTCTCTCGTTGGCGTCGTCGTCTCGCTGCGCTGAATTCCTGGGTATAAGCTTCGTGTCTCAGCTTGTGTGTGTTCCTGAGTCCTGGAAAAATATTATAAATCGCGATTATAACGCGAGAGACGTATTTTTCGACAATTAACTTACTCCGAATATACGAGCGCCTATCTTCCCGTGATCCGGCTACGGCGTATATTTTCCCGGAAGAAAATAAAAGTTCTTATCGCCGGGTCAGCAGCAATGGGAGAAAATTAAAAAAGTTTTCTCTTTCTATATTCAGGACGCGGATTATGCAGGTATTTTTCACGGCGATAAGTCAGAGCTTTTAATTCCCGTGAGTTCTATTATATACTATAATTAATTGTAATAATACAAACATTTTCTTTTTTCTTAACACCGCAATCAAGACAAGCTCGAAGCAAAAGCAACCAATACACGCGCTAACGAATCCAATGGTACGATCCTCATTAGCCCCACGTTGCCGACCATTAATACAAAGCGCTATTACCGCGCACGCGTCTTGCGATATCCCCTCGACCGAATAATCGTGTCTCACACTCGGCCGGCGTTCGGCAGCTCCGCTATAACCGGTGAATCGCTGCTTATTCATCTACATACCTACACCCACACGAAGAAAGCATCAGGTATACCTACAGCTATACGCGTTGCTGTGAGCATCATTAGACGGTGATCCATTACGCGGATACGCTATTTTCCCGTTTAATTTTCCCGGGCCCGTGCGCGGAACGAATAATTAAACGCAGCCGAGTGCTGCTGCAAGCTTCGCTCGATCTTTCTCTCCTGATGCAAGTCTATAGCCTCGGTTGCCGCGCGACTCGCGTATTTACCTTTGAGGTCCCTTTTTACCTCCAGTGGGATCTCTCTCTCTCTCTCTCTCTCTCTCTCTCTCTCTCTCTCTCTCTTGCTGCCAGCATCAGCCGCACTTTCTTCTTGACCCCCCGCTCCTTTTAGAGCTTTAATGATTCATGAGCTTTGAACGAATTTCCCGCGCTGTGCCGCTATCGGATTTCATTTCTTCTTGATATAGCATTAGATATTAATGGACAGCTGAGCCAGTATAGCACGCGCGGCTCTGTACTTCTTTTCACTTAATATTGAACTAAGTGAATGTGTGTATATAGGTATGTATTGCGTCGCGTGGTACTTTTTTGCAGTTTGCTCGATTTAGCGCGTATGCCATGTATATCGACTGTTTTTAAAGGGGTTTCGAAGCTTGTACTTTTAATTTTTTGATTTTAAGCTTACTTGTCAGCCGTGACTGACGTGCATGTTTCTGATTGATTAACATCGAAAATCTTGTCAGGCAGAAACTTTCAATAATTATAATCAATCGAAAAAGATTTTCCTTGACGCGAATGACAAATTCAAGCTATACGTTACAGTACTGCTCGTCCTCTAAATGTTCGTCAGTCGACATACAGCGAATTATTTAAAGACAGCTTCCTGATTTAGTTATACGTAACCAAGTTCGGGGATAATCAGAAGGAGCTTTCCAAAGCTTTGCGGTCCGTCATTCGATCTAGACGTATGAGTTGTAAAGTTTATAACGAGAAAAAAATTCTGGATTTTCGAGAAAATTCTGGAGTAGTTCCAAAATCGCAGCGCGCTTTTTCGAAAGCTCACGCGACCCGCAAGCTCCCGATGATTTACGAAAGGGCTCGGAGTCATCCGTCCTTCGAAAAAAAGCAACAACACGACGAGCCAGCCAATCCCGACGGAAGGGTTGCTGCTACTGCACAGAATAGCGTTGTATAGAGAAGAAGAAAAATTGCCGGGCGAAAAGTAGCAGCAGCAGCAGCAGCTCGCGGGAGAGAAAGTAATGAGAAAAGTTATAGATTTTTCGCGGCGCATGCAAGTTCTTGGCCGACAACAAGGCTCTCTCTATCTCTCTCTCTCTCTCTCTCTCTCTCTCTCTCTATCGGGCGCGGCGGCAAGAGAGAGAGAGAGAGCAGTAATATAAGTATATACCTAGACAGATAGCGGGTCGCGCGCGCGAACCCCCGGCTAGATTCGTAAGAAATCGATACGCAGCGCGAACCTGCCACCTGGTAGCGCTGCAGGCAGCCTCCGGAGCTGCTGCTGCTGCTGCACTCTCCGCTTGGCTGCACTGCGGAGCTCTACCCTCGGGCTCGTTATAGCTCCTGCTGCAGGTCACGCGGTACTGCTACTGTACCCCCCCCCCCCCCACGGTGTACTGGAGAGGGTAGAGTCATGTCTATTGCACCCCTGCACCAGTTCCAGCTCTAACGGTATCTCGCTTCCAGCGACTCGTGTCGTTAATTTCTCTTTGCGTCCGGTAAGTCTTGAGCTTCTGTTTTTATTTTGCTGGAAAAAAGGCCTGATAGTATTGTTTATGCGGTGGTTGTCGTTGCTGACGAAGTATCCCAAATACCACGGCTGAACGAATCCAGCCTTTTGTACTGAAACATTCGGATGTTGCCATTTCACGCAAAACATTCGAAAAAATTTTCCTTAAACCTTCCGAGAATATATTTTGCAAACAGAATCGGACGAGCCCACGAGAGCTTTGTTTATTCAAACAATTGCAAACCGAAAATCCCGGGCAAACTTAGTCTCGAATACACATCTATCCCCGAACTTCTCCCGCTCGCCGTCGAGCCTTTCTAGGCCATCCGTTATACCGTTGACCTGAACTTCGTGCATGCGTCCGCTCTATACACTGTGTTGATCCTTTATTAGAGATAATGTACGGTCCCGACCGCGATAATACGAGCGATTGCCTCCTCGAGTCAATGAGCTTGTCTCGTGAGCGCGCGTGATTCAAATCCGGTGATAACGGGATAAACCATGTGACCAAGAATTAAGGAGGACCGTCGGGATATGACGCAGCGTTTCCGAAAATTTACAACGTTGTACTATAATATACAGTCGGACATTTGCGTTTCAATCATCGTTGCGTTCTGCGCGCGACGCGAATAAAGTTCAGGGATAATTATTTTTGCAACTCTAAGCAGATTCTTATCGTGATACTCTGTAGCATTGAATTCGCTTGCGCTTGCGCAGGTAGCAGTACAGACCCGCGAGAAGTTGATAATCTTATTTATACAACGCTCGGCTCTTCGTAATCACCCGTTATCCCTCCGAGTCGACTATTTCTCATTTTCTTTCTACTCTTTATCCTCGTTTTCCTTGCCGCTACGAGTTCGTGCTTGCGCGCAAATCACCGCTGGCATTTTCCGGTGCAAAGCTTCGACGCGCGGTTCGAAAAGAGGGAATGGAAGGGGGGGATGAAAATATCAAGGAAAGTCGCGCGTGGCTGTGTAGTTCGATTCGCCGTAAAAATCCACGGCTGCAGATTTGCCCTTTTGACTTGACAAAGCTCTTGTGTAGTATATGGTTTGCTGTTAGCATCGACAGTTAGAGAAAGTTCATCAGGGCATAATACTATGTTGTTCCGAAATATTAATATCAGTTATAGCATAAGCAGCCCAAGCAGTAGGCCCAACAAAAAGCAGATTTGTAATGAGTGGCATACTGCTATATATGCACTGAGTTTGAAGATAGCGATGAAGGAAATAGAAAAGCGCCTGTGCGCCATCTATCTTCGCTGGCTGGAGATACGGACGATTTAAGCTGTAAGTAAGAGCCAGTCCAAAACTGCTTTGATTCACACTATGTATTGCGGTCCATGCGAGCAAATTGAAATTAAGTTCAAATTTAACTCAGAACAGTTTTTAATGAAATCTCTCAGTGGACTTATAGTTCATTACTTTAATTTTGAAAACATCCAACGCCACTTTTCTTCTGTTTATTTCGTAAGATTAGAGATTACAATAGAATAAGAGAAAAATTAGAGCTGCCCATTTTCAAAAACTCTTCAGTATTCCCCTCGAGTAATTCGCGGTATCGTTCGGGGAAAAAAGAAAAAAGCTTGTACACACGCGACTCGATCGCTTATCTCGTGCAGCCGCGAGTCGCATACAGTCGAAATGGATGCGCATGCATTGAGCGAAGGAGAAGCTAAAGATATCCGGCGCCCATTGTAAACTCGACCGCGGAGTCAACGTAAACTAGCGACCGGGAGGAGATCCGCCCACGCTTCTCTCTCTCTCTCTCTCTCTCTCTCTCTCTATCTTTCTGTGCGCCTTTCTGTAGAAGCCCACCGAATGTAAAGAGCTGCGATCACGGCAAGGTAAAGAGGAAGAGAGCTTTCCCGTCCAAAGTTGGCCAGTCCCAGGCGATTCCGCATCGATGCCCCTCGCTCGAGTGGCACCGAGAGAGAGCCAAGAAATATATATATACGTGTATACCTACAGCATAATGCAGGCTAGCTCTATACTCGCTCGTCGACGAGGAGAAAACGCCGAGAGTAAGAGGAAAATTAGAGATAGGAAATAAGTGGATATAGAACGAAGGAGTGTCTATATACACCGTGAGGGAGGAAATCTGAATTTCTAATGTCACCGTGAATTTCTCATTTGCATTGCGCAAAGTTTGCGGGGCTACCGATTTTTAAGAAAAAGCGCGCTTCTGATTTCCGAACGCGATGAAGGACCAAAAATTCTCACCAAAGTAGTTTTTCGCCTTTTCTGGAGCTTGCACACTCGCTCGGCTGGAACACTACCGCCACGCGACGATCTTCAGCGAACGCGAGATTAAAAGTTCAAATAAGTTTTTTTCCTCAAAACAAAGTTTCTTGTTTGATAAAGATTCTTGCGCATATTACGTGATCTTAACTGGCTGGGAGATATTCCTCCAAGTAGTTTTCAAAGATGTTTTCTTGCCCTTTTTTTTTATACGCTGTGTACGATTGTTCGTCGCGAACTTATTTGTTGGAATGTACAATAAACTCTTGTAATACGATTCCAAGGATTTTTTTCTCGTAAATTCAATGCAAATTGAAGACATGGCACAGTGGAATATATAAGAATGACGAAAAAGACGACAAAAAGCGACTGCGAAAGGAGCAGGATCGCGGCAGCTGCAATATTCTCACAGCGTATACTTCTGGCGAGCTTTTATATTGCACATGATATCCGTATTCCTTACAGACGAGCTCGAAAATCACGAGGAGAAAAATCGCGCGCGTTGCATATCGAGCAGTGGTGCAAGTCACTGGGTATCGCGCGCGCGAACTGCAGAATTGATTTTCTTCTTTGTTTGCGCTCGCGCACATACTGGATTATTAATTTCGATCATGCGGAAGCATCGATGGATGGGTATCAATGTTTTCCGCGCGCGCTCTACTGTTTCGCGGTTGCGAGAAATGATTACATGCAGCTTTGCGGCTGGAGTCATCGATTGATAATTATTTGTTCACGAGAGTATGATTATTGTACAACTCTAGCGGGTGAAATGGTTTTTTTATCGAGGGTAACGTTCGACTCGGAATATTTTGTTCGACAATTAAAATTTTTCCGATCCAATTTTTTGCTTTGATTGATAAAGTAGAAGACTTTAAACGCAGAGTTACATTGTTTTGATTACAAAAAAGAGGAAATCTCAACATCTTTTGTTATAGCAGAAACGAAATTAATGAGGGAATTAATGGAGCCTCTACATAATAAAAATCTGCAAATAAGGTCCTTAATATCAGCTGCTTAGAGCTAAAAATACGCTTCGTAATTCCAAGTGTAGAAGTTTTGCACTATACACCGGGGAGCGTTGATTTTTAATTATATCCCGCGGCGCATTCATTTTTTCTTTCGCTGCGTGATTCTCGCGCCCATTTTTAATTAGCGAACTAGCTCCTGTACGCATCATTCAAACGTTACACGTATATGTATACATTTTTATGGCGCCGCGAGCAAACGCGATAACAATTTTTTGGATTACTTGCAAAGTGCTTGAAAACTTTAATGAAGAGCATAATAAAGTTAATTCGGTACTTTCAAGCGAGACTCCCTTTATGCGGCGTATAAAGCAATTACTTGGTCGCTAGGCCACAATAAAAGCTTGCCGGAGCCATTAAAAATAAAAGACTAAAAATGGTAATGGCCGAGAGTAGCTAGCGAGATGAAAAAAACAAACGAAAATTTGATGGCGTTTAGTCGCGCTATAACAATCGGTACAAACACTTCTAATATCCGGTTAACATCGTGGCTGTGCATACTGCGAATATTTGTAGATATTTTAAATACAATAGCCAAGTATCATCTCCCGTATTATTCTAGCAGATATTCATAAAAAATAAAACGACCTGACCGCTTGTTGCAACCCATTCAAGAAGCTCTCATGTTGGCTATTTCCGCGTCTTATCCACGCTGGATAATCCTTCTTAAGAGGATAAATAGAAAAAAAAAGAAACGAAGAGCGACAGAAAAGAAAAGACATTCCGCGAAGACTCGACTCGAGTCGCATTATATGACTTCGTTGTGCTTTAGGAGGACATAAGATAAAAATGCAATTGTAGATTCTCAGCCACTGTGCCGCATTGTTCCGTTTTTACAGCCGCGAAGAAATATCCGTAAAAATATAAGTCATAACCGGAGTGCAATAAGAAAAACATCTTCTTAAGATAAAATAAAAGTCCTCAAGTTTTTTCTCCCTTTGAGACACATACACACAACCTGCCTATTGCAAAAACATTTTTCACACACCGCTTTTGCATGACGATTCATAACGTTATATCTTAACAGTCAGCGCAGGTAAAGTTAAAAAAGTCGAGGCGGATAATAGCCTATGCGCATGCGCCAGAGCTTGCATAACGAATGTTTAATGAAATTCGCGGCTCTCGGGCTACTTTCTAATCTCCGAAGGTCCTCTCTTTAATTCTCCGCGTCTTTCTCGTTCTCCGTGGCCCTCTTGCAAGTCGTTTGCCGACGACGAACCCGAGAGTTTTCCGAGCTGCGGTAATGGAACCGCAAATACGCTCGGTGCGAGAGCTTGCGGAGAGTCGGCAGGAGAAAGAGAAGGAGAGGAAAAGAATTAAAGAGAACGAGAGGAGCTTTTGCCAATTAAAAACGACCTTAGCCCCGAAATCGACTCGCGGCCGGAGCGAGCCGGCCGCGGGGAAGAAAATGAGGCTGGAATGGAGAGAGCGAGAGAGAGAGAGAGAGAGTTTCCGTATAATCTGCAAAGGCACTACGACGAGGGACGTTTTCACACGTACGCGCAGGAGACGTATTTATATGCAGCTACAACTGCGGAGTGTTTGAAGTTGAATATATTATTTTTAATTTTCTTGTTAGTCGACCTTTCTGTAGAATTTTGAAGGATTTTTGTAAAAGCGGTTGACCTCGTAATGTGCGTTACCTGCGCCGAAACCGGATTCAAATATTAGCATCGTTGATGCGAGTGGACTCTCGCTGTTCGTTTTTGTTTGCAAATCGAACGTGTAACGATAATTGCGCCGACCGCTAGCTAGAATTTCGGATGCATCAAGCGATGGTTACTAGGGATGGTTACTTCATGCATTAACCAAACGATACGTTATTTACCCGCTCTTCAAACTCTAAAAGCTTTCGACGAGTCGGAAAATTACTTGAGAAATGAAATACCTCTCAAATAATTCACAATCGGTCTCGCCTGTGCAATAAGTAATTCATACGCTAGGTACCTCATCAATCAAGAACAATCAATCACGCTTTAAAACGTCGTCCGAAAGTCATCATATACCCTCTGCCTGGCTGCAGCGCTATGACCAAACGAATAAAATTCCACTCTTTCTCTCATCCATTATACCTCTCGAAAAATCCATCTTCATTCGCAACCTTCGCGCGAGATACACAAAGCGTATATATACATATACGATGGAAAAAAAATCGCGGCAAAAGAAAAATCAAGCCCATATACCAGAGAAAGAAAAGCGAGCAGCTCCGTCGATCCAATCAAGCGAAACAAGCCATGCGGAATTCACTCCGGCTCGGTGTCCGCCTATATCCCCATCTTTCTACGGGAGCACGTACACACGAGACTCTCTCACTCCATATATAGTACAGAGAGCAGTCCCTGCGCGTCGCAGTGGAAACAGTCGCGCACCGGTCAGACCACTGCCCCTCACTCTCTATCGCACTACACACACACACACACATATACAGACGGGCGGAGAAAAAGCCATTCCCCTCGTTGCAGGGTGTACGTATAAGCGTAGTACGTAGCTAGGTGTATATCCTCGATCCGGTGAATTTTCCTCGCGCGCGCGAGAGAGCGACACACAGGGAGAGAGAAGGAGCGGCTCGAGCTGCGCCTGCACAGCGCCGATATTGATCGGGAGGGGTCACGCAACAGGCTGCAGCCGCCGCCGCTTGTCAGGCTGCTCGTCAGCCAGGACCTGGCCTCTGTGTATAGTATAGCTGCTGCTACTGCTGGTCTCTGCCTCGCTCTTTAAGGCGTGCACGTATAGCTATATAGACACGTGCGCGCAGCTGTACAGGCCGGTGAGCGCCTGTGCTTCATTAGCTGTAATTGGTAGGATACCGGTGCTGCTACTGTCCGGACAAAGACGCGCGAGAAGGTGAGCGCGCGCGAAACTGGCCGAATAGGGGAGAGAGAGAGAGAGAGAGTGGAGGTTCTTTTCGAGTTCGGGCCTTTCTCTTTCGTGTGAGATCTCGGCTTTTTCTACTCTGACTAGCTGGCTTCTTTCGCTCTCTATTCTCTGCGCTGGCTGCGATTGTTTCCGTGTGTGTTGGTTCTAGGTGTGTACGCGAGGTGGATCGACTGATGGAAAGGAAAACTATTTTCTCTTGGCAGCTTTGCTTTTCTTTCTCTATAGCAGCTGTCCAATTAAAGCGACGTGGTTATTGAAAATAATTTTGTATAGAGTTAGATTTTTTTTTTTAAATCCACAACTGTTTTATCAGTCACTCGCCTTTTAACCGAATTTATTAGTATACGTTATTGAATGTAACATGCAAACTCGCTTATCTTCCACAATCCCGTTATGGACTGTAATAATATATAACAGCTACAGTGACTCTTCATTCCTCGTTCGATAAACGTAGTTTATTAATAAATCCGAATAATTTCTTAAGGATAAAATAAAACGTCCAAACAGGCTTGTTCGAACTTAACCGCAACGCTTTCCACTTGCAACAGCAGTTGCATTAGCGTTAATCTAAGAGTAGTTTGCTTAAAACACATGTACGATGAAATCTGTCTCGCTCCATGATGGATTCCCTACGACACACCCCTCCGACAAGCAGAGAACAACACAGTAGCATCAGCATCAGCAACATAGCAGCAGAGACAAGCCATCCGACTGAATTCATATTCCATACGCAGTCTCACACTCTACTATACACACAAACAGCTGCGAGCATTCAGACTATTATACACGCGATGAGTATAGGAGCCCACACAATACTCGCGACAATCATCATCATCGCGTCTACAAACAACCCCCATCGTTGTCGTCGCATATAAAACTCAGGCATCTTCCGACAACAATACACACATACTGCACCCCACCCACTAAATCCAAGCCTCGCACAATCTTTCCTACTATACAATAACACACTCTTATCCTCATCAGTCCAAATCCGCTGCTAGGAAATAAGCGACAGCTCATATAGCGCAAGCTAACAGCGGAGGAAAGCCTCTGCAATTTGTCACGCCGCCGAGAATTTCCGGACTAATTATGAAGGAGCCAAGCTGCTGCAGGAACACGCAGGAGCACGCGCAGAGAGCCACGGGCTAATACGTCGCGTATAGTCTCTGGTATGCGCGCGGTGTATACGTATACATGCGAGCGAGAGAGACCGGCCATGTACGAATCGTGATATGCAGAGCGGATAGCCGCGGGGCCTACTCTGCTGCTGACGAGCCGAGCTTGCAGGACACGACAATCGCGAGGCGCATTACGTATGCGTCGGGAGCTCGAGGCTACGGGTTCTTACGCTGCGTCGAGTCTCTTGCACTGTGTTGTGCTTGCAAGTATATACGTGGACACGTGCGCACCCATGTTTTCGAGAGCTTGAGAGGTGAGCTGGCTGAATATACGCGGAGAAGAATATCAGCCTGTGGGCAAGTTTGGTCGTTTAATGACGCTGACACTGAACAGTTTTGGACTGAAGTTCTGGCTGATTACAGTAGGTGGCGCATAGGCGCTTTTCCGTTTTTCTCATCTTAATCGGCGAACCGAGGCTAGATATAGCGGTGTGCCCGGGCATTCTACTTTGAGCCGCTTGTGCTATAACTGCTCGCTGCTACTATATGACAGAGTACTTTGCACACTCGTATCGTAATGTAGTATTCTGGTCTTCGCTACTACGAAAATCTGTATAATATAAGATCACATTGTCATCTTATGTACTTTTCAAATACGTATAGCTAAACTTAATGGTCAACCGAAAGATCTCGATTCCTGATAAAAATCATAAAGATCGAACGTGAGTGCAGTCATAAATCAGCCTCTCAGCCAAAAGCCTGCAAAAGCATTTTGAAAGCACGAGTGTGCGCATGTGTGCGCGTGTATATCACGAACGAAAAGAAAGGTATAGTAAATCGCCGAAAGATCTTCGAGCTCTTTCATCGCCGATCCAAAGGAAGAAATAAAGAAAAATACACACACGAGTGGTGAATGCCAGCCGATCGCAATGCATTGCCGTCGTTGTGCGCTCGAGATTGAACACGTACACACAATGTAGACTAGCTTTAGCCCATACCTGCTTTGTCCGAATACATGCTCTTGATGGTCGTGATAGCTTACGTACTTACGCACTAAGGGCCTATACTTGTCGTTTCGCGATAAGAGCTGCAGTATCTTGAAAAATTTCGAGCTATATACTCTTTTGTTCGGAAATAAATATCACTGCAATTTTTCTAACAAAAAATAATAATAATTACACTAAAATCCCAGGATACGCGTAAAACTTTTAATAAGCCTTTGAAAGCCCTGCGGCAAAAAGTAGCCTCTGCGTTTAGCGAAACCGCCACACTGAGTAAACTATAGGTATGTGTATACGTGTATACGACTGGTAGAAAAGAGCACAAGGTGGCGGCGAAAACGTTCACGCGCAAGCAGGTGTGTATATCCGCGGAAGGAGTCGCAATTTCTCGGTTATTTTCCCAACGACTCGCGCGCACCTCTGCGATTATTACGAAAATTGTACGGCGAGCGTAGGTGGAAAGCTTGTGCGGATGGCTGAAGAATAGGCGAAATGAAACGTGCAACACTCCTGGCACTCCATTATACAAGTGTCTGAAACACGCTTCGTGCTTTTGCAGCTCTGATGCTCGTTGTGTCTTTGTCGGATTTTAGAATATTTTATAACAAAGGTTATGCAGATGGATATTATAATTTTCTTTTGATAAAGATTTCATCGGATTTCGTCAAGTGATCTGACTGCAGTCTGATATTTCTACTTACCTGCATAAGCTCGTGGAAAAATGGGATGAGAAGTCGAGTGTGCGACGTTGAGTCTATAGGAAATACGATGTCTCATTTAAGGTAGCTTACGGGGATAGGTTGTAAAAGAGAGCCTGTGCGCGAGCGGTATTTGTTGAGGATTGTTTGAGAAAAAAAAATGGCCGTCGTAAAAAGTAATAAACTCTGTATTAACCAATTTTTGAAACAAGATTAGATTTTTCCAATTAAACTTTTATTGGGCTGATTTTAAAAGTATCTATGACGTAAGACAAGATTAAGAAATATTAGACGCGATGTTTGTCAGGCATCGGTATCAGTAATCAGCAATTAGGTAACGTAACGTGTTGACCTACTAGTTTACGTCTCACTACGACTTGACGGTATAGATATAGGTAATGGGTGAGATGGGGTATGGAATGTGCATATACCTCAGCTCGTGTTAATTTCTATCAAAGCGCAGTAGTGTAATGTCATGCTTAATTCGATGATGTGATATCGATCAACTAAGTGTACGTGAGTATCGAAGTTTTTATTAAAAAAAAATAATGTGCCTATGCAAATTATTATTTTCTTAACTGTCTACTTATAATTACATAAAATCCAAAATCTTAAGGACTATACAGTCTTTGATTTTTCCAAGTCTTTATTACGCGATATGAAGACGGCTACACAAATACGAAAAGTTTTTATGAAGGGCGCTCTTCTCCGAAGTCACGACTTCATCTAAGGCTTATATATAGACGACTTATTCAGGGCGGAGCTGCGCCACTACCAGCTGTAATTGAAAATGAAATTTTCTCTTAGACCGTGTCGCTGTCTTTTGACTAGGGGTTTCTTTGAAGAATATACATACAGACTTGAGCAGAAATTTGTATAAACTATATTATATTACATTTACAAACTATATTATATTATAATATTTTACGAACCTCAAAGTTGATGTCGCAATTCTCTCTCATCCTAACACACCACAACTACAGCTATAGCAAACACACTGACCTGCAACACACCCCCACAGCCAGTCTCCGCTATACCGCGTTCTTCTAGCTCAACCAATTGATTAGCTCTCTCCACGCAGTAGCGCAAATAAACGTCCGATTCGCCGGAACAACGGACAATCACGCAATGAAAGGGTTAATGGCGCGTCGTCTAGTCAAAGCGCGCCAGAGAGAAGTTCCCGTATACTGTGCAATCGTACAGACTCGAATTTCACGATGCGTGACATTAATTCACCGATGTTTCATTAGCATCGGAGAGATTGTCCCATTGGCAAACAATCGGCCCGAACTTTAAGAGGACTTCGTCAAAGTGCCTAACGCCCAGTCGTCGAGTTCTCTATCTCTCTCGGCTCAAAGGCCGGCAATTCCCAGGACCAGTCTCGTGTACTTCGTCATAATTAAATTTTACCCTCGAAATTGAATTTGCGCGGCCGCGCGCGCAAGCGAGCAGGGCTGACTATATATATGGAAGCAGGGAAGAGAAGCTGCGGAGGATGGAGTGTCGAATGAGAGCGACACCAAGAAGAAGAAGAAGAAGAAGAAGAAGACGACGAGGGGATGAGAGGTAAGAAGGATGGAGGGAGCGTTATGCTGTCTCGCGGGCTTATATTGTATCCAGAAGCTTATTTTTTGGAAATCTGTATTAGAATATCGTTCTCTACCTCACATGATTTCGTCCGTTGTACTGTATCGACGACACAACTCGATTATAAATATCATAGCGAAAGTTTCACCGAACACCATCATCCCACTACATTCAAAGAATATTAAATCGAGCAACTGACGACTGCGATGAGGCGATAAACGAATCCCTGTCCCCCAAAATACTTAAAAGTCAAGCCGCGAGCTACTCTATTCAAATGCGCACACGAAACTTTAAGTGGATCATCTCGCGGCCGAGGCGAGAGACGCACTATATATAGCTACGTCTCAAGTAGGACTTCCATACCTATAATATGTACCTATAATATACAGAGTACAGTACAAACTTACCGCAAAAACTTTACCATCCGGGACACTCGAAAATACACGTATCGCATAAACACAATTCGGCTGCTGCATCAGAACCGCGCGAATTCCAGAGTGAAACTCATAAAAGTAGTTCCAAGTCAACATTAATTCAATGTTAATTCGACTGGTCGAAACTTGGCTTTGAATATAACTTGACAGGTACACGTGGCGCACGTTGTATCTCCCGGCCTGTGAATGCATCATCGAGGATCTGTATATATATTCGCTGTGACACACGTTTGCAGGCGATGTGACTGGCCGCATACACGTGCGCTGCTCTGAAGTGGTGAGGATATTCTATCAAGTGTATAGAGGTATGTAGAGGAGGATAGGAATTCAATGCGGGTGAAAAATCAACCCGCTACTAACGCTGTACACTCGGGGGAGTAGTAGCTGATTCAATCTGTTTGTATACCTTTTCTAGAGCCTTCGATAAGATTCTAATCAAAGTCGCGCGTGGATCTCTATTGGGAATGTATTTATTGGCTGGAATAGTTGAAGAGGTGATTGATTTTGATTTTGTGATTGTATTGGATCGGTTTAATTAATAGATGTAAAAGAAATCTTAATTGTTGTACTAACAAATATATTCTACGTTAAATATTAGATAAATCAATTTGTTGAGGTTCGCAAAGTTAATATGCTACTTTTTTCAAAGATTAATCTGGCTTCTCAAGACATTTTTAACAAGAATAAATCTATTAAAATTTTTAAAACAAACCTTCGTGCAACTTTCACTAGTCGATTTCCAACTAATCTAATATAAAAACGCAAAATACTCGTTTTAAAAAATCAGCGCGATAAAGTGAAAGAAATTTGCACGTTTATCAAAAACACATCTAGCGCTGCACTCGTGCTAATTGAACGTAAAATCGCGGCATCCGCTTTCGAGACGCAGCAGCAAAAAGACGATAAATTAATAAGAGTAAACAAAAAAGCTCGAAGAACCGCCAGCAAAATAACGCCAGTCTTATCCGTCAGTTTATCGATATTGCGTGCTAATTGAGCCGAGCAAAGAGTTATTCTTTTTTTTTTTAATAAAAAAAGAAATAAATTAATAACGCCGGGTAAAAACGTTTCGCGCACGTGCGCCAGTAACCTATACAAGAGAATTTTGAGAGTGCGAAGGTACTCTCGCCTATCCCTATACACACACGCGCACACGATTCCTGTGCGACTGGAGCACCTGGTGCTCGCGTGACAAGCGCGAATTAGGAATGTCCGCTCCGCGCTGTATAATACTCGACTATACTTATTAGATGCCGATGGATAATAGCGGCCGGAAAATGCGCGTGTAAATGTCCAAGAGAAAGGGGCACGTATATATAGTATATAGTATATGTATAGCAGTATGTGTGCAGGCGCGGATCGATCAGTTGCGGTGCACACGTATATATACCGTGTGCTCTCGTTTTCACTCTCTAGCCGATAAGGTGCGACGATGTTAAATTCAAGCGGCATCAGAGGAGACGACGCGATCGGTGAAAATAGCCTCGAGCAAAAGAGAGCCGCGAATTTGCGCGCGCGCGAGCTTGCGACGGATTATATCGAATGACGCAGGGACGGCCACCACCACCGCCGCCGAGCTTGCAGGATTGACATTGATCTAGATTCGCACGCCGGAGCATTTTACAGATTTAGAGATTGTGTTAACTTTTGCGTGTGCGAGTGTGTGCGTTGGCATGTGAGAGCGAAGGGTAGTTATTATAGCTATAGCGGTCGTGCGATTATTTGGGATGAGAACAGTTGTTTCGAATATTCTGTGTGATTTCAAATGAATTTTATTTCAATTTGAAATCGAAAGCTCTCGACGTCAATCTCGCGACGAATGATCAAAAGAAGTGTGTACATTGATTCGATATGACAGAAAATAATTTTGAAAAAATAATCACAAGCGTCCCATCAAAATTCCGACGCATTCGCGAGTCGAATTTCCAAACAGGTTGATGGATTAACGCGCACAAGCCTCGATTGCCTAGACAGCCGTATTGAATTCACGAAAAAGAAATATTCGACAGATGCGTCGCGTATACGTACCGGATCGCGCACGAAGTTAAAAGAAACGAGAAGCGAGTCTTCAAAGGTGCACCTGCGCACGTGTACAGTCATCTCTTTGGAGAAAAAGCCAGAAGCTTGGTGTACACACACGCGCACACATCGACTCGACTTTCCTGCCAGGCTTATAGAGGATTTTCCACGGCACACACTGGTCTCGTGCAGAGTCTTTTGACATTTAATTGGCCGACGCGGCGGGCATTAATTAATTGACGGGCTTCGCGTTTTATTTTCAATTAAAATTCGAGCGTAATTTATAAACGAGATTGATGAATGTTGCAGTTTTGTAATCGATGACCGCGGGATTTTATGAATTAATTTAATAAATTCAATAATTTTGCAACGGCCATAAATTCCCCGCGGCGCACGTACTTATACGCGTTATTTATGACCGTTGGTTTCGGGATTTTGTTGAATTACAAAAGTCTCGTGGCAATCAGAGGTGTAATTAATTATTATTTCTGCAAATGTTAATTTTCAAAACTGAAATCGTTATTGTTGGGACTGTTACACAAATCCATTGTAACAGTAACTGTAAATTCTGTAATCGTATAACATTTGTCAATAAATTCATAATGGTTGTGGTCAATTATCATTCAGCGCTGATGTACGTTACAATCCACTTTGGTCTACACGAAACGCAATGCCAGCTAAAATGCAAACGCACTGCAAGGCTGATACGGTATTATTACTGTAGAAGTTAAGAAGTACAACATGTGTTGTAGCGGCTTCGTATGCAAGGTCTATTTTAATTCGAATATTAAGTTCGTGCGAGGATTCGCGATGCCCTAGCACGAAGGAAAGATGTGTCTCTTTCGTGGCTAGTCGCCTCGTGTCCAGAGAGAAATAGTGTCTTTGGGGCCGATACGAGATCGAAAGAATACAGGATTCTTGTCGATGTGCTCACTCTGGCGGATCGGTTCGTGAATTGTCGCGATAATTATAATAGATTCGCAGCACATAACCTCCCGTTGGGCCGCGCTGCAACGGCGCGAAATAAACAGGTTATTTCGTGGTCGGCTGTCTCGAGCGAGAAGAACAACTTTGATTCGATCGAGATTCCAAAGAATGTTCGATTCGAGCTCTGTATTGACGATTTGGCGCGTGGGTTGCCGGGGAGTGAAATGCGTTGCTAGACGAAACGAGAGTTTCTTTGTTTTTGGTGTTGGGAACGAAATCCTGGACACGTTTGCTCGGGAGTAGCGCGAGAACTTGCAAATGGAGCTGATGTACTTTAGTCGGATCAATAAAGTCTTTTCTAAAATATAAATCACGACGAGTCTTCCTTTACAATTGCCATTTCAGACATTTATCGATTAGTTATTTACAATCTGAAATCGAACGCTGCATACCCAATCAGCCTAATATTTCCATAGATCCAAAAAATCATAGGTAATAAGCTCTAGTCTGAGAGCTCCGCAACTCATTAAAATGACAAGCCTGGAGAAAATTCATACGCGTCGACGCCAGAAGTAAGTAAATAAGTCCATGCCAACGTTCCGAACCGGCGCAAAGCAAAATATCGGAAAACTCGCCGACCGACGGCAGGATCAAAGTGCAAGGGACTTTCACGCTACGCTAGCCGATTATCGGCCGTTAACTGAAAGATGTTGCGCGCCGATGCTGAAGTCAAAGTCGAGCTTGGAGAGAATTTTCACTCCTGACTTATGCGATTCCAGGGGACACAGTCTCCTCGCACTATATTGAAGCTTTCGAGCGTATCTTGGTCCTCTCTCTTTCTTACACTCCGAAAAAGAGTTATTTTTCGCGCCGAGAGAGAGAGAGAGAGAGAGAGAGAGGAGTCGGGTTACGACGTCGCCCATTGAGGCGGACAACGGAGACACGGATTTTTATTAAAAGAAGCCGGCAAGAGAGCCGCTCCAGGCGCTGTTTTTGCACTGGTGCAAGAAAACTGGGGCTGTAACATTTTTAATGGCACGAGGAAAGATTGCACGCGCGCACGGAGTTTTATATTAAAAATAAATATTGCACAAGTTTGCGTAGGTATATACCTACAGTTGTTGTGCGAACTCTGTGGTTGCATCAACGCTTTATTTTCCCGTATATGCTTTCTCATTTTGACTGTTGTTTGCTGTTTTTACAAAGGAGAAAATTACAATCTTTTTTCTTTTCATACATGCCTTCGTTGTATCCGCGTTTTATAACATGCCTTGATTACAGGTATTTCGGGAAAAAAGAACAACGAGCACAGTTTGCTTTAAAAATAATCTTATTCGTATAATATTATGTACAAAAATATGTGCGCGAAAGATTTAACATTCAAAAACATCCTCGATCGCTTAATATGCAAACTCCATCGTCGGTTGAATAATTAAAATACCATCAATAAACGATATATAGAATCATCCGCTCACATCGTCGAAATTTAACGACAAGCCCGTGCGCGAATTCTCCGAGTAGCTTCACACCTACATACACACACATAGATCCTCAATCGATTTCTCCTTCACCAGCGTCACGCGCAGATCACACGTAGCTAAGTTCGTCCTCGGAATTTATGGATTTTCGACAAACTGGTGTGTGCACCCCTTTCGTGAACAATTTAGCCGCGAGGAATTGAAAAATTACGATCAGGATCATAAAGGTGTTGAGCCGACGGGTTAGCTCGGTATATAGATGTCTCTTTTTCTCAGGGTATCCTGGCAACGAGCCAGGGCAGCTTACCGGTTCGCTTGAAAGACCAGTAGTCGTAGAGGAGCTTGCCTAGGATGAGGAAAATCAAAGAGCCTAGCAGGACGTTAAGAATATCAAGCGGATACAGCCAGTAATCGTCGTCCGGCGGCACGCAAATTTCCGTCCTCGATAATTCGCGGATCTGGAAGAAGAGAGAAAAAAGAAATGAAGTAAAACGGAGCGAAGGATAAAGGTATAGACGCGTCGACGCTGCGAAGGAGCGCGAATGAGAAAGCGTAATGAGAGCGGACTTTGCATGCAAAGTAGCTGAGACTCGCGTAGAGATGAGCTTGGGATGGGTTCTTTTTTTTACTCATACCACGGCTTCTCATCTCGCTCTTTTGGTGCTTTTTGTTGCTTGAGTTGTTTGCTATAAGCTAATTATGTGATATTTCATAGATATCAGAAGGTGCGACCGACTCTTATGAATTTTTATTGTATATACTTATGGACATCGTTATTGTTTTAAACAATTCAAAAAATAATCTCAAGAATTCCGAATTATAGCTTAAGCAGCCCAAGCAATAGGCCCAACGAGACAGTTTTGGCATAGGATATGGGACATCCCTATATATGTGCAAATCCACGGCGAAGTGGAAACTTCTCTGGGTCTGGAAGAGACAATTTGAAATTTGAAGGCACGCGTACCAGACCAACTTTTTTGGGTTCCGTAGGCCATCTAGAACACGAAAAAATTTGCATTCCAACGATTTCGAAATACTTATTTTTTTACCGGGCAGTTTAAATTCTCTTATGGGAAATTAACATGAAAAAGATTAAGAAACGAGACCTGGAAAATCGCGTTATGGCTGTTTTTCGACCTTTTTAATTGCCATATATGTAGCTGATGAAACCAGCTTGAATTCGAGGGTTGGATGGTTAAAATCGATTGCTTAAATCAAAAGTTATAAGGATTAAAAAAAGGAAAAATCGCTGATTTGTGTAAAAAATCGAAGTTTTCATGATTTTTCGCTATTTTTAAGCCTAGACAACTTTTGATCTAGGCAACCATTTTTGATCCACCGGGGCTCAAATTAAAGCTTTCTTCTGTTACTTGGATCGTATTAATACTTATTTTTGGATTCCACCTCCAGACATTGAGTATCTACAGATGAGCAATGGCTAGTTTTTATTAATCTTTTCCATGTTAATTTCCCATAAGAGAATTTAAACTGCCCGGCAAAAAAATAAGTAAAATTTTTCGTGTTCTAGATGGCCTACGGAACCCAAAAAAGTTGGTCTGGTACGCGTGCCTTCAAATTTCAAATTGTCTCTTCCAGACCCAGAGAAGTTTCCACTTCGCCGTGGATTTGCACATATGTGCTCTCGGCGCTTATGATCGTGATGAAGAAAGTTGAAAAGTGCTTATGCGCCATCTACCGTCGCTATCCAAAAACTAATCAGTTTACTGCATTATCGATTATCATACTATTCAAACTCAAACAAAATTGGACTAACCTGTTTGTTACCGAATTCGCCGTTTCCCGTAGC
The DNA here is from genome assembly GCA_012977825.3 of Pteromalus puparum. Taxonomy (NCBI): domain Eukaryota; kingdom Metazoa; phylum Arthropoda; class Insecta; order Hymenoptera; family Pteromalidae; genus Pteromalus; species Pteromalus puparum. Next base: position 51,850,088 of record CM053171.1, read on the forward strand.
CGAGCACCTGACGTCGCTTATGTCCTTGACCAGATTCCCGTATTTTATCAGGAGCTCCTGAAATCCCGGCGTAAACTGGCAGTCGCATCTCCATGGATTATTGCCTAGGTAGAGGCTTACCGCATTCTCACTGTGCGGCAAAACGTTTTCCAGCGCATACGTCGGGAACTTGAAAGTATAATTGGAAAGCGTATTTATACAGCTCTATCCTTATAAGCCGACATCTAAATTCCGCGTTTAAGGTCGTATTGAATAAAAGAGGCGTCTTGTTATTGTAAGCGAATACAAATCTGCGGCCAAAAGGGAAACTTCTTGGGTCAGATTGAATTTTATTATATGGGGATTTGGTGTAAAAACAATCAACATAAATTAATTTTCGTTGTTCTACATTGTAAAATAAGCTGATAAAAATCTTCGATTTGAGCTGAAGTTTTTTAAATATTATCCATCTAAAAATATAAATTTTCAAATATAGCTAGAACGCGATATCTAATATATTCCAGGGCCCGAGAAAGTTTTTTTTTGGCGCAGACTTGCAGGCTGTTGATAACACATTAAAGAAAAAAAAAGCTAATCAAATTACGAAGTATCAAAAAAGCATCTGTAATGAAATAAAAGAAGTGATGTTATACACACGTCGGTCAGCTTATTACCGCGCAGACTGAGAAGCCGAAACTGCTCGAGCCAATAAGTGCCGTCCAGCAAAGCCACAGACTCGACGTCATTGTTGTCGAGGTAGAGGTCGAGCACGCGCTTGTACACGGGATTTGACTTGAGGGGTGTCAGGTCACTGATCTGGAAAATCAAATTTCTCCTCACGCTGTGATACACCGTTTAAAGACTTGCGTCCGTTAACACTACACCCTGATATTTCTCTCCCATAAAGCTCTCGATTATACTGTTAAAATTGACGAAATATCGAGCTTAAAATGAGCGTCATCAGCTCTTCAGTTCTCGATCGATCGTTAACACGTGCAATACGTATATATTATAGGATACATCTCTCATTCTCGCGCATACACAGCCACATAATACCTATATCAGCATACAGAGAGAGAGCGAGACAGCCACACGTATACGTACCTTGTTGCCCTCGAGATGCAGAGTAGTGGTGTTGGCAGGGAGGAAGGCCGGCATATCGGTAAAACCGCGATGGCTGCAGTTGACGGAAGCGAAAGCCATAAACTGTCGCTGACGAGCTTGCAGGCCTGGTCCTGCACTGTTCACGACGTACACGAGCTCGCACTCGCAGACCTCGAGCTGCCGACACTCCTCTCGCAATCGCTGTATCGTCGTGCGAGCGGTCAAAAGTCGCGACAAAAATTTGCAACAGATAAAAATTTATCGTGATAGATTACTGCAGCCTTATGCACGATCGCTGTATTTTATAGTAGGCGTGTGTACATTGTCTGACCGGTTCAGGGGAATATCTACTTAATGGAGGACGATTATACACGAAGAAAACAAATACGCGAAATCAGTCGTAGTACCAAGCCGTATAAGTACGCCGTGAAACAAAACAGTTTTGGACTGGCCATTACCCCACCGCCCGAATTTTCAGATTCTTTACTTTCTTTCTGGAGGCGACAGATGACGTAGGCAATTTCGCATTTCACTCATCTTAATCCGTGAGCTGAGTTTAGATATAGATGTCAAAACTGTCTTGTTGAGCTTACTGCTTAAGCCGCTCACGCTATAATTGCTCCATTGTATTTCTATGAAATATATTTTCTTGTGGATATAATCCGGAATTATCCCTGCTCGTTGAAATTTATGCTATTATTGTTGTCATCAGTTATCTCAATAGAGGAAAGATCTAAACGTGCAATTTTATTACCTGTATGACTTCCATGACTGGCAGAAGAGGCCGACCTTTGTGTGGCGTCGAGCAGCGCAACTCCTCCCTGTCCACGATACGTTGAACTAACGAGCCGAACGTCACGTTCGCAAACCAGGACGAACTCTCGTCGTCACAGCTCCATTGGTTACCTTTGTCAAGTTCCAACGCACGGCAAAAAAAAGATTGTTTCAATCATTATGATTATTATAGATTTTTCAAAGCGTTTGCGCACACTGCTCCAAAGTAAATTGGCACTGAAAGCGTGCAAAATTATTGATTCGTAATAACTGCTATCGTGAAAACGTAAAACCGCAGAGGTACGGAGCAGTGAAGAGTCAAATAAGCTGTTCCTCTATACCTGCCAAATAGATGTCTTGCAGCGTCGGGATGTCAATCAAGTCCTGTGGATCGATGTGGACAAGAGCATTGTTTCGCAAATCAAGCCGACGTAGTGCCGGCAGATCGGCGAAGGCCCGTCTCGGTAATGCGCGCAGACCCGTGCCGGTGATTTCCACCGCCTGCGTTAACACATCAGTTTGGCCAAGCGTCAGTATCAATTTGCCTCGTAGCAATGCACACGACCTGTGCAAACCCTAATATGATCCTAATTACTCGCGTCCTATATACCTAGAACTATAGCTGATCTAATATTATTGTCGAACAATTAAGTGGTTCGAAGTTCGCAGACAGATTCGACGGACGGGACCTGGTAAAATTTTGATCGAAATCCAAATTATTGGCTCTTCGCGACGGGAAAAAATGAAACTTTGAATTCATTACGTGACTGCTCCAAAATCATACAAATATAGTATTGAGCAGTTAAAATTGAGTTTGCTGTCAATATTGCAACTATGAATAAACCGGCTATAATAGCCCTAGATATTTTCTGAACAAATCGATAAAACCATTCCCTAAAAGCTATACTTGGGATAAAATTCCTTAAACTGTTTCGAAAAGGAGCTTATGTTACAAAATACCACCTCGAGGAAGCGAGCTTCTGATGGAAAGGGTGTGAGCATTCTACTGAGAGTCCCATTCCCAATGGTAAAACGTCGCAGAAATGGTAGCTTTGTCAAGATCGCAGCGGGGTCCAAGCTTTCAGACTGCCAGTTTCGAATAGTGAGGGCGCTCACAGTGTCTGAGCTGTAAATTTACATCAATTTTCCTCATTCAATTAACATTTTCTTTCAACAATTTTAAGTTCATACAGAAAGTGAAGTAATCAAAACCAGCAAATCCCACTTTGACTTAAAACTTCCTCAGCGCAGGTACTTTACAAAATTGAAAACACGATGATTAAATTCTGCAGCCAAAGGGCGCGCGTCGTAATTAAAAATTTTAATTAAAAATTCTGATTAATCTAAAAGTACTCTAAAGATACACCCTGCAGCAAAAATGTTTGTCAAAGCCCAAAATTAATTTACCCCACACGAAGCTACAATCCTGTACATAAAACGCATTCATTTCACCTTTCGACATTCCAAAGTAAGGGCGGACCCGCTAAGCAGAGCAGCTCGCTCGTTTCCCTTTCATCGACGGCCTCCCGAACATCCGCCAAGAGGCTGCAGTGCTGCTGCTGCTGCTGCTGCTGTTGGGGCGTCGCCGCCGAGTTACTGCTGCTGCTTTTCGACAGCAATCTGAAAAGTCGACAATCGATCATATGTGCGCCGGTCGGGCAATTGTCGTCAGAGATATTTTTATTGCGGTCGGCTGGCTATTATTGAGAGCTCTAATTTTTTCTCGTCGCGCGACCCCGCGGCGCAAATGCGCCTCGGCTGAAATAGACATTTTAATTTCGAATCTTAACCTTAATAAAGCATGGAGAGCGAAGCCGAGCGTTGAATTATGCAAATCGGTTATACCGATGCGCTTTGACTCGATTAATAGATTAATTTGGGTTGCGAGTTTCTTCGACAAAAATTGCGGGTAATATGTATATGTTGGTTAATGCTGGAGTGGTATTTTCTGGGCTACGTTGCGAAATCGAATTGTAATTTTAACGAGACGTCGGGCTACTTTATTCCAATTTCATACTTGACCGGGGTGTTTAAAATTTAAAGGGTTGAATTTTCAAAGAGGTAGCGTAGCGCAAAAATAAGCTCAGTTATACACTCGGAAGGTTTCAAAACTTGAAACGAAATCACAAACTTCTGTTATGATTATCGTAAAAATCGAACGCAAAGCTTCTCTGTCAAGGTAACGATTCGCATACATCACTCACAGCGGCACACAAGAATCCCTAAATAAACCACATTTGTTATCTTATCATCATTCAGCTAATTTTCCCTCCTGCATCTTCGCGAATTTTACATACAAACATGCGCGCGCGGAAAGACTCATTAAGCGCAATCGTGAAAAGACAAACCGCACCTAATGCCTCGAGCAAACAAATCGCGCGCTGCACATTTATTGCCTGATATGAAAATGACGCCAGCAAAAACCGAAAGTATCACGGGACTCTCGCGCAGCTGTCTATGTTGACACTTGCTCAAACGCTGTTAATTTATTTCGTATCTCAGAATTTCAGTGAAATCAGCGGAACTAAATAGTGTGTGCTTTTCGCGTCATCTTTTTAAATTGCTTTTTTTGAGTGCTGTATACATCAATATTTTAGATTAAAACCGTGCAACCAATGTTGATACAGACTCGTTGCTCTAAATACTCGAGTGACGTAGACTAAATTCTTACTTGATGCTAAAATTGAATTGACCATAGCAAATGAAAACTGGTTTTTTCTCAAGGCTAACTTAATTGGCATATTCGAGGCAATACGCTAGACAAGACACTGTATATATATTTTTTTATAAAATCTATAAGGATAAAACTACTCTTCGTAAAACGATCGTGAAAAAGCTAACGAATTCTATTATAACTATATTAAAAATATGAAAAGACCGCGTTTGCGGCACAATAAAAGAGTCGACTCAATCTATAATACAGAGGTTGGGTGTAAATATAAATCTGAACTGGGCAGAGAATTCGTTATTTGCATCTCTAATCAATAACTGACGCCCAATCATCCTCAAGCGGGTCATATATGCAGTATAAATTATTTGAGGACCCAAATAACGTTTATCGAATTTGCAAATGTCTGGGTATTAATTTTTAATCCTGTCTCGAATTTATTCCATCGCGCGAAGCATTTTGTATTATTTATATCAAAAAATAAAGGTTGGTTTTTTTACTATTAAATGAATTTTTAACTTTGACAGGTCGAGGAAAAATACCTAAAATCCATTAGAAACGCGTATGCATAAATAACGTTGTTATTCATCATTAATCTTTTAAATCTGGCTCTGAATCAATTCTAATTTTTTGTTCACAAAGCTACACCCACAAAAAAACGAAAAAATTTCCACGTTCTTTACGAAAAAAAAAACCGAATACGATTATACACTCCTCCTACGTTAGAATAGCCGTTCACTATAAGTATACCGCACACGAAGCACCAAAAAAACTCTATCACACAATAACGTGCAACACAATCACTGGATCATCACCACCACCATCTAATCATCTACTCATCAGCGAGTACACTACGTATACCGATCTCACCAAGACTCACACGAGCAAAACTATCAGCCAAGGCATCATCAGCACGTCGTTGTCGTCGGCGAAGATTTCCACAGTCTCCGGAAAATCTCGAGCGCGATAGCAAGCGTCGCGATGCTCCAAGTAACTGAAAAGCGCCCGCAGCCCGTATTATTGCTCGCTTCGAAATGCCAGAGCAAACATCGCAAGCGCGCGCCGACAGATAATGTGTACAACGCAGACGGATTGAGAGGAAAAAAAAGAAGAGTACGCGGGAGTGAGTTATATGCGTAGGTGAACGTTGCGGGTTACCTGGTGTAGTGCTAATCCGGGTGAAAAACAGATATGCGCGACCGCGACGCACCGATTAGCATCGTTAAATCGCGCGCGCGACGCCGATTTCTCGAGCGCGTGACACCTGCGCGTTTATAGATCGCGCGCATGTGATGCATATGTGCTTGGAGACTGAGGAGTCGAAAGCTTGACGGTTATTGAATGTGACTGCTCAATGAGCTCGTCTGTTTTTGATAGATTTTTTTTTATTCGGATTCTTCTCGAAATATACAAATTGAAAAAAAGTGCAAGTAGTTTTATCCAATTATTTATGTATATATGCGCTTTTGATTAATAAGAAGATAAGAAACTTAATTATTTAATTAACTGATGAGAAGTTGGTATGAAAAATTCTGAATTAATAATCTTCCCCAGCATATTAAACGTGTTTTCTAAAAATAAATTAATAAATTGATGTTGAGACGCGCAGGTGATAGTATAATATTTTGTAATTAGTTTATGCAAATAAATTTACAGTAATAATAGAAATCCAGTATAGAGTACATCGGCAAGAACTATATATGTTTAGTTATTACATAGATGTATGTATATTATTGTGAAATTCGCTCGATCATGCAATATTTAATGCGTGTGAATGTAAATATCGATTAGAATAATTAACTTGAACGACCTTCATTGCTCTCGGGCCAATTGACTCTTAAAATTTAGTTATCTCGTACATCTGACAGTTGGTAATTAATATAGCAATTGTATACATATTCGTGACTTATATCATTATGTTTGGTTTGGTATTGATGTTACGCTCTGTATGATAACTATTATACCTATTTATATACGATATGCTTGAATATTAAGAAGAAATTGATTTTGTAGTTAATTAAAAGCAAAATATCGTTATAAAACTATAATGCAAAACTTATGGATATTAAACTTCCTGACGTTCCTGTTCCTTCGGAATAGCAATGAATGGATGAGGGAATTGCAACTGATTACACGGTAGATTACTTATTCGGCTGGTTTAGAGATACCTACAATACGTGAAATCCTGCAACAAGAATCGTACCGACTGTATAAGAATACCGCAATATGCCCGATATAATTTATGTATAAACGATTGACATTTTTGGGATTCCTTTGGAGCAATTGTTTATGATGCATTAAAATTACATTTCTGATTGATACCGACATCGAGTACAAATTGTATTAATTCATCCTTGTTTAGATAATTATTTGAAAATTCGATAATAACATAATAATCAATAACTAAATTAATTATTATATCATATTCATACTTGTACCATACATACATATTTACATAATATTCAATAACTTTTTGATTAAACACATTAAAAATTATTTCTTTTCAATACTGATGTTTCAAGATTATACATACTCGCATGCGCCAGTAAATTAGTGGCAACTGTCACATTATTCATACTTCAAAAAGCTTTCATTTGAGCAAAGTAAAAGCGATAACATCCATTGAGTACAAAGTAACACAATCATCGTATAAAGTACCAGTATAATATATGTTTTTTTTATGTTCCGCTTGTACACAATCTATCAACAGCATCATTGTGTAACTGTTCATTCGTCGTTTGATTTACGGCGCTGCGTGAGCGATAAAACGATCGCGCTGAGAGACTTTTGACTTTATTAGTTAAACGACGCGCGTTGTTATTACAAGACATGCGTTTAACCTTTTAACGACTGCGCGCTTGTATAACATAAAGCTCGTAATCTGTGAAAAAAAAGAACGCTGCGCAATCGTATCATCTCGTTCAATATAAATCGTAGATTTAATCCAATCATCCCATTGTTCAATAAGTCCTTAATATATGTATACTTATACACTACAGTTCATTGTCAATTTAATAGAAGGCATTTCAAATATAAAATTTTTAATGCGTAAAATGGTTCTTCAACGTGCAAACTGGATATACACAAATGAAAACAAAAGTTTTCACTTTTGACACTGAACAAAATTTAAGCTTGCAGTGACATCTACCAGTAAAAGCTTGAGTTTCAGTGAAACATACTGTATAACCGTATAACTGTGAGTACTGTGACAGGTAAAAGAAGGATTTTAGTTTCCGATGGTAAATGAAAATCCTGCAAAACCATATGTGAATATTTAGTGCAGAACTACAATATTGATATCTTATAAGTTGTACTAGAATGGACAGAGCACGCACAAGCGCGCGCATACATTTTTCTTCGATTGTTACGGATATAATTGCTCATGAAAATCTTAAATTTTAAATTGATAAATTATAGAGAGTTGATAGCGCGAGCGCGTTCTAACCACCAGCATTCGATTCCTCGCGCAATAACACAACTTTCTAACCGACTGCCAAGGGGTCCATCCAGCCCGATTTCGAAAATCCGAAAAATTTTGAGTTTTGGAAAATCCTTCACCCCGGCCGAACCGATAGCGCGAGCGCGTTCTAATTCTAACCACCAGCATGCGATTTCTTGCGATGAACGCTAACTTCACGCTCAAGATTCGATTGAACTAACTTCAAGATTCACCTATCGAAATCGAAATATCCTTCCTCTCTCACTTGTGTCAAGATTTCGATGTAATCGCTCGCTCAATTAATATCAAGGACTAATATATAGTTTACAATTTTCGCGAATTTCCCTTTTGATTAAAAAATAAAATATCTGCGAGGGATTCACTCGTTGCCACTTTTTGTGGTGTTTCGCTCAATCATACGTTTAATATTCGTAAATGATTTTATAAAATATGTATTAACATAATTCAAGAAGGAAAGGAAGCTTAATTGTGGAACAAATACATGCTCTTGAAAGTATACACGTATCTTTATTGTATTTAGCTATTTTATTTACTTGTTAATAACAGACCACATAAATGGATGTATAAATCTTAATGATAACTTAGAATTATTTAATAACTGAAGATTGCTTATAGATAAATAAACAGTGTAACAGCTAGAAAAGTATAATTTACAATTTTACTTAAATAGTACAACAAAACTTATCCGCTATATACCACGACACGATAAATTTAACGATTAACGTAAATAGTAAATGAAAAAAATCATCAAATTCTTCTAACTCAATAGCTTTGATCCGATGTATAAAATGTGGAGAATTTAAATGCTATCAACTTAGTAAAAATTAATCAAATTAACTGCATGAAACGTTGGACTTGTTCCCATTTACATTGGTAATCACAGTATTTACAACACTGTCTTATTTTCTTAGTAAGTGAAACCGAAGTCGTATTTTTTCATTTACCATTCATATTGATATCAAGCTCATGTTTATCGTGGCTTTGATCGAGTTTTAACTCAAGATTTTTTTCCAACAGAAGATTAACAAAAAATCAACATAATAATAAATCAACATTTCACATACGATTGATCGAATAGTAAATATTCAATGAAATTACCTAAGAAAAGCGCTAGATTCGAAACACATTTAATACAAGTAATGCTTGCTCGTATTATATAACACTCGCATATTGACGGATTCGCTGATTTCTCTCGCTATCTAGCGGTTCAGATCTCTATAATATATCAAGTAGTCGTAAAATACTGCATGGTGGTGAACGACAGTTGAGGATTATTCCGAAATATAGAAAAGATTCTTTCGTCGTTTTTGCTTCGTCAATGTTTTCACAACGCTTTGTACAGACGGAATCGCACCGCGACACTCTGCACAAGTGCCGCGCTAATTATGTAGATCAACGCATACACGTAACACATCACATTAACTTTGCTTGTTTCCTTATTTTTCGTTATAAATCCTTTGGTATTCCTTAATTGCCTGATAATACAGTTCAACCTTGTGTGGGAGGACAATGCGTTGCCGCGAGTATTTACATACAGTGGACATGCATGTACTGCGTATGTGTATAATTGTTATACATACTCTCTAGGTTTCCTATACATAGTCGTTTTTCTGCTGATATTGCACATTTCCCTATCTACTCTTTGCGTATAAACCATCGATGAAAAGACTGACTCGCCTTTTTCTGCATCGTCTACGACTGATATATCGATCAACAAGAATTATATTCCAGAAACAATCTAATAGTTCGCGGGGTGTTATAATGATTACATAAATCGGCAATGAAGAGAGACTCTCATCTCGAAGTGAAAGTTTCAACTCATACAAAAATCATGAATATAAATATCGAATGCAAAAGGACGGGCTACATTATACGATTAACTTAATAAGAAAATTCTAGCGCTATCCTTGATTCAATAATATTAAGGACCTTAACGACTAAATAAATTACTGGATTTAGTAATAATACATATCTGGTATCGTGTACAAGGACTATAAAGAAATGCAACCGCAATGAAAAAGTTTCAAAATATCGCCACTAATATTTACGCTTACATTTATGATACCTCACATTAATTATAACAGCAGATCGCTTGTGTTTTTCCAATGTACTTTAAATCTAACGGATATTAGTTGAGTAACATTGACGCACGAGTAGCCGATTCAAGAACCGGTCGAACATAAGTTATATATATATACGCATTTTAACTATTTTAATCGTTTTTAGTCGTTATCGCTACTCTCGTTAATCATTCTCTCGATTGCCTAATATTTCCATTGGAAAAAACTAAGCTTACTCTAGCTAATATCGAAAAAAAAAACTTTCTCGTCATGTAAATCCACATGACTACTGTTCGACTATTGGTAAAAATGCAGAGATCCTGAGAAATAAAAGTATGCAACTTTTGACAGTCTTTGGACTTTGACAAAATACTCTCAAGAGGCCTCGCGCGTATTGAGAAAATCTTTGGAAAAAATTCCGTTTGTCCTTGGCTTTGTACAATCACTTTGATGGACGATGAAGCTAGTTCGTTGTGACCAAGCAGTTTTGATTCTTTTTATTTCGTGTGTGTAAGTGGAGTAAAATCGATCGGACAAAGAGAACTTTTTCCGACAATTTTCCTCTTTGTCATCAGAGATCTATGCGCGAGGGAGGAAACAGAAACTAGACCGCTGAACGTATACACCAAGACGCGAATCGAAAAGAGCGTAATAAGCGTTTCAGTAGAAAAGTCGTAAGGGACAGGCGCAGCTTGCCCGTATACACGTGTTACGTATTGAATCCTTCAAATTTGGCTTCTCGTTCGTGTTAATACACGTATTTCACTCTCTCTCTCTCTCTCTCTTTCTCTCTCTTAACATTTTACTCTTTTTCTCGTCTTTTTTTTACTAAAATACCATTTTTTTTTTCATCGACAATCAATTGCGCTTGCACTTTTCAACTTTCACGTTATATAACTTTACATATGTATAATATCTCACACGAACACACGGCTTTAGCATATATAATCTATCATCTATATGTTCTCAAAGGATGGCTGTCTTCTATAATTTTCGTCCCCCTGCTTACTCCCTTATAATATACGTATATCACCTATAGTTATAGATATATATCTCTGTCTCGTCAGCCTTTCCTGTTTTTAATTGATACCTCATCGAGCCCCTACTACACGTTTATAAAGCTACACTGCGCGACGTGTCCTCGATGAGGTTGTCTTCGTTGCCGCAGTTCTCGCGGCTTGTCTATAGTATATAAATTAAATTCAGTTAGCTAATCGAACACGAACATCGATAACGAGTGTCACGAGAGTCGGACTGAGTGGCGATGCGCTACGAAACTGATGACGATAAATCGAGCGACAATTAAGTCTCGCCCGAACTGACCCGCGAACCCCTTACTCTTTGGCACTGTTACATACTCCTCTAGACTCGACAGTAGACGCTTCTACTGTCGAGGTTCATTGGCGATTATGTTATAATGTGTAACGTAATTCCATACAACACCGTCCGATCTGATCGCCGGTAAAAGTATACAAGACTACGTACCTATAATTACACAAGTATTCCACGAGTATAACACATACATACACAATTATAGACGACGTACCCCGAGACTATTACACAGGAATGTCGAGGAAGTATTTTCTTCTAATCCTAGCTATATGCAGGGGTATGTCGGCGGGACGTTTCCAGTCGGACTAATTGATCGCGCAGTCAATGTTATAATATGTGGACGAAACGATCGGCGCGCCTATATATAATATACGGAGACGTTCGCAGTCGAATTGACGAGTGTTGGACTGCAAATCGCTTGTCTGAAAAATCGTCTAAAATTACGTATGTCTATTCTGTGGAGATGCTTTTGTACTGTTCTTTCATAATGTTCGTGAATGACGATGATGATCATGAGCTTTCGAAAACGCCACTAGCTTATAACAAAAGCGACCGTTGCATCGCGACGGACGTAATTCGACTGCAAAGTCATAAGTACACACACAGCTCACACACATAATTTAATATACACTCTATATCGTTATAATCATGCCAGTGATATAGTAACAACGAATCGGGCTCAACGCGCGCTTATATCAGCTAGTGTATTTTGATTCTCCTCAAACGTTCCGTCGCCTCCTTCTCTCTCGAAGAAGAAGAAGAAAAAAAGTGTACGATACACCCAGGAAGAAGAGTCATATAAGAGTTAAAAGATATGTGGAGCGAGCTGGAGCTTCCAGAGCGAGACGGGTCTGGCAAAGACCGTGACCTGTCCCTTTTCCTTTCCGCCGACGAGGAACACGTAGAGCGGTGCAGGTCCCGGAGTAGGTCTCTCTGTGCTCTCAGAAGCGGCTAACTTGGCGCGTTGACGCTCAGCTCTAGATGCGCTTACAGCGCGACGCGAAGGTGAGCCCAAGGGTAGACTTTTGGGCGGAGCGCGAGGCCTCATCTCCTGGAGCTCGAGAAGCTCGGCGAAGGTCTGGGAGGCTGAGCGGCCGGGCTCGTCCTCGAGTACGCTGTCCGGTGGACTGTTGAGCATTTTGGCATAGCGTGAACTGGTCCCGGTGTCCGCGAGGCCGCTGTCGTAGGCGCTGCTGCTGTTCGTGTGGGGAGTTGTTGGGGTCACGCCGCTTTCCAGTCCAAGGTAGTTCGGGTTGCAGAAGCCGAATTGGCCTTCGCGAAGACTCTGTGGTGGATTCGGACGATTATAGCAATATATTTATTTTCGATTATTGTTATGGGATTAAAATTTGGACACCAGTAGTTATAGCATGAGCGGTCGAAGCAACAGACCAAAACAAGGCAGCTTTGGCATATCTAAACTCGGCGCGCCGACTAAGATGAGGGAAACAGGTAAGTGCTTATGTGCCACCTATTTTCACCTACCGGAGACACGGAGAGTTTAGGCGGTGACGAAACAGCCAATCGAAAACTGCTTTGTTTTGGTAATTGATATCGGTATAGCGATCCACATGAACTTATACGTACCTCACCTGTACATTAATATTAAGTTTAATCTAGACTCGCAATAACGTTTATGCAATAAAAATATTTAGAGTAGGGCAATATTTTTCTTTTAGACTGCCAAAAACTAAATTTCCAAGTCAAATTTCTAAAAATGCGAGTAATCACCTGCGACGTGGTGGAAGAGCCCCGATAATTTTTCCCACGACGCGGCCAATCGTCATCCGCCAGTGGATCGCCAGGACTGCGAGCTCCGATGCTCGCATAATCGGACGTAGATTCCTCGCCTTCCTCGAGATCCGCGAATCGCACGGACGCCGAGTTCGGTAGCTTCGTGCAGGGTGTCTTTGGCGTCTGCACAGCCTCGTACAAGTGGGAACTGTAGCTTTCGCCGCGAGACGGTTGACAGGCCTGATGCAGAGAGGCGAAGTCGCTGTGGAAAAAATCAAGGGGATTTCTATTTAAAAGATTGATTGTGGTCGATCGATCGGGGCGTGATTAGGGGAAATTTGTTGATGTGTACAATTTTTGTATGTATATTTAAAATAAACTATGTGTCTGATATTTGAAATTAATATCCTGCAATTGACTGCTCGTAAATTGAAAGACTGTATTGCTCGAGGCATTTCCGATAATTCATGAAAGTGATCTCTGAAATTACTCTGGCGATTGTCCGATATAAATTCAACTTCTTTCACAATACATATTCCATACAAAAAAGTACATCCTAGTATTAAACAAATCCCAATCCTAAACTCACCGTTTCTCCTCCTCGGGTAGCTCGATCAACTGACTAATCGGCGGTTCCTTACGCCTCTGTTGGATCTCCTCGTCATCAGTATCCTCGTCCGGATCAACGAAGACAAGCCGCGCAGCCTCGACAGGCGTCAACACGGGTGTTGGCAGTGTCAGAGCGCGGAAATTCGGCACCGAGACAGGTTCTCTCGTCATGCCACTGTTGAGCAGAGGTTCGATCATGCTGGTACGCTGATGTGGATCGGACATCCGCTGTCGACGTCGGGCCAACGTGTTGGCGCTTCGGGATTTGACCATACCCGTCGCCGGTTCGACTACTTCCACGTCTACCTGCTGGAAAGGATAGTACGAGTTTGCCTGAGCGCAAACTCCAGCAACGTCAGCTCTCGGCTAGTCTAGTTTGCCAATTGGGTTGAGGGAGAGTTGATCTTTTTTTTTGGTTCTTTGAGAAGCAATCCTTGCTGAATCATGACTCTGATTAAGTATAAGAGTTGTCGGACGTTCGTTAAAAACTTTGGAATTATTAGTAGAGTTCGCGAGACTTTGGAAATAAGCTTCTTAGAGATTCAAAGGATGTTCTTTGATGAAAAGTTCGAGTAAATTACCTAGTTTTTTTTCGCAAGAATCACCGTAAAGAAGCCACCATTTTTTTCATGAACTATAAATAGTTTTTAGAAATTTGCTTAACATCTAGATGGCCATAATGCAGAATCATCTCTAGAATCCGAAAATAATTTAAGTTATAGCAAAGTTCACATGGATACTTACTTTTCTTATGCGCGTGCGTAAAAAGTAAAAAATTGCATGCGAAAAGTTACTTTACGGCGGTATCGTGAAAAATAACGCACGAACCTAGCCCGCGAGATAAACTTTTTTACGTCCACACGATCGCTACAAACGAGTCGCCGAACGATAAACGCCACAACGACCTTGTAAAAAAGGATCACTATACCACATCGTATACGCAAAATAACCCTAGACGTTTTAGAAAATTCTCCGCGTCAGGCCATCGAATCGCGCTGATCTACCACAATCTCCTTTGAAAAAAAAATTCGGACTCACCTCCTGCGGACTGTCCTGCTCATTGTCATCCTGACCACTGAGTACCGAGTAGCTGCACTTATTTGGATGGCTTAACCTGGACAGATTTATCTGCGAGAGTTTGGAGATCTCGCGAAGGAAGCTGGGCCGAGTTGGTGCTGGATCGCAAGGTGAGACTCGCCCGTAGCTGAGACACTTGTTACTGCGCTGGTTGTTCCGCATTCGAGGCCGCAAACAGCTACCGGCACCACTGCCTGGGTTGTTGTCGACACCGTTGCCGCGTATCAGGAGCTCCGATACCGCCAGGGCGACGCTTTCCGCACGTGGCTGCGGCTTTGGACCCGTCACGCTCAGCCTCTCCCACGTTTCCGTTCCTGATAAAAGCGATTTATTTTAATTTTATTTTTTGTAGAGGAGGTGATATCTAAGATTTTACTGTTATCAGAAAATGATATGGAGCTTTATCAGTTCCAACTCACCAAAGTGAAACCTCCACAGTTCGTTGGTAGCCAGTCCAGCACTCTCGCCACCAAAGATCAGCATACAGCTGGGCAGTCGGCAAGCCGCGTGTCCATGCAGCGGACCAGGTCCTGGTTTGCTTTTAAGCATACACCATGAGGCAGCCTTGACGTCCCACCTCCAGCAGTCGCTTCGCTCCTGCAGGTCCGTCATGCCACCGTAGATGTACATGGCGTCGCCGTGAAGCACCGCGGAGTGCTTGTGTCGAGCCGGTGGACCGGTGTCGCACGAGGATAGCAGGTGCCATGACTCCGTTTCTGAATTTCGATGTTTTTAGCGTCAATTCACTTTCGTAAATTCTATGTTAACAATATTTATGAGGAAAAAAAACTCACCAAAGTGAAAGGCCCACAGCTCCGAAGAACTTCCTCGCAAATCCTGATAACCACCATAAATCAGCATCTGTCCTCGATGTACCAGCGCGGTATGGCCTCGTCTGCCTCTGGGAACTGCGCATCCCTTCTGAGCTCTAATCTTCCTCCACGAGTTCGACTGAAATGAAAGCGTGAAATTTTAATCAACGTTCTAAAAATTCAGAGATAACACACACTGCATCCCTAGATGAAAATTCAAGCGCATACATCAAGAGGAAAAGTAACGGTCGGAGAGCGCAAACAGAGCCAAGAGCGTCTAGACATAGCGTGAGAATGAATTACCTTAACCGAGTAGCACCAAAGTGGCGTCTCCGTCCCAGCCGAAAATCCGAGCTCTCCGCCGAAAACGTAGAGGCAGTCCTTGTGCGCCACAGCGCTGTGCTCCTGCAAAGCTGGCGGTCTCTCTCCCGAGGGATGTAGCTCCTCCCATCTGCTTTCAGCTGTGGACCAATGGATTTCGTTTAAATAACGGAGAGAAAAAACGCGAGGAGAAATGAAGGGAGAAAGATCAAAAGAAGCTTTGTGCCTATTATTAAGTTATAAGCTTACTTTTGTCGTGTGCGAGAGCTTGTTCTCTTTTCTGTTATGTAAATGAAAATTCGGTAGGGATTTGGTTCGTTGTATTATAATCAAGGCTTGGATTGTACGCGTGACTTCAAAAAATCGCCTAAAAGTCTATTCTTCACCTAAATCTACTATAAAAGAAAAAAGAAACATTATCGCTCCGCTTTCAGCCTCATCTAAAGAGCACCGCTCCCTCAAAACTCGCTAAACCAGCAAGCTCATAGCACAGCAAAAGTCAAGATCGAGCAGCTCGGTACACAAAACCAAAGTACCAGAGAGAGAGAGAGAGAGAGAGAGAGAGAGAGAGAGAAAAACCAAGACGACCTGCAAGCCGAAAAGCTCGCGTACATACAAACACAAGTGGGGAACGTGCTCGGCAACAAAGCTCCTCCTCCATCGGCGAGCGCACTTTCCGGCTGTGATCTATACAGGTATACATCAGCATCAGTATAGCGTTGCAGCCGATCAGCCCGCGGAAAAGTGCTGGAGCGAACAAAGACGAGGAGAAGATATACGCCGTGCTTTAAGCGCTACTCGACTTCCCTTTCCCTCGATGTATATATAGATATAGGCCCTATTCGGAGCAACGAAACTACTGACCCACAAGTGTATAGCCTCGGAGGCGGATTGAATTCTTGTGTCGCCGAGAGCCAGACGCTTCTCGTTCTCTTCACTCTTCTTGGCAGAAGTTTGGCAAATGCGCTGGACGAGCTCTTCTATTTTACGCTGATTTTGCTCGAGGCTTTGACGGATTATTGCTGCGACGAGCTTTTCTCGCTGACGAGTGAATTTTAATAGTGTGTAGATAAAGAATTTTAAAAAAGTGGAGGAATATTAAAGCATGAGCGACCCTAGTTACAGTCCCAACAAGGCTGTTTTGGCATAGGTGACACCCCACTATATATGTACATTCTGCACGCCGATTTAGATCAAGGAAATTGAAAAGTTTCTTGATCTATCCATCTATCGCCGCTATAAGAGATTATAGAGAGCCGAAGAATTCGACTAGTCTAAGCAGTAGGAGTGTGAGATATAAGAACCAGTCCAAAACTTATATTTTATGGCTATCAGCAGCACGCGGCTTGTACACCGTCAGGGTGGCCGGTCTTTTTCTCCGTGTGTAATTGTTCCACGAAGTTTGGTCACACTGGAAAGTGTAATAATTAATAACTTCCGTAAGCGTGACCCAGTTTGTACACAAGAGTCTGCGCAATTGCATTTAAAGTTTAGCATTCATCTAAGCAACTTTAATTAAATAAACCTGGCTTTGTTTTCTGCGAACACAAGTATTTTACATACCGACTCAAACGCGTCCAATTAACCATCAAGCAATATAAACATAAGCATGAAAAAAACTAATCCTCAGCAATCGCGCATGCACATCGTCGTTTTATTCAAAAAATACCCACAAATTATATAACATCATTCAAACTAAATAACCGACATCACGCAACTAGACGTATATTTAGCGGACTTTCTCTATACATTACACACGCGCTACTTGGCTTTCTTACGCCTCCTGGCGCAACCACAGATGTGTCCACCTCGTTTTCGCTTCTTACTTCCAGCGCGAGCTCGCGAAGCGCGACTGGCCCCCGTTTTCGGGCAGTAACCGCAGTTTCCGGTGCAGTTGGTGCAATCGCAACAAGACGGTCGTCGCGGAGCATCCGTCGGCTCGATCATACGGTAACCGCCCAAAGGACTCTTCTCGACCAACCCGAACTCCTCGAAGCGTTTGAGGATCACCGGCAGCTGCAAATTTTTACGTTTGCGATTGAAAAAAAAATTTAGCGTACACACACAGTCAAGTCACAATTACCTGAGACTTAATGGTATGTCTAACGTGTTTTCGGTTGGCCAGCATGTACTTCAAAATTTTCCGTTCCGACACATTGTTAAGTTTCTTCATTGTCTTGATAACGAGAGGTATTTTCACGCACCTACCTCTCGAGCCTTTGTTCATTTTTCTCCGAAAAGTCATGAAACTTCCTCTCTCGCTCTCTCAAAGTTTACATAACAAAAATTAACCTACAAACCGTTGAAAAAAGCCATGCATCATTCCGAGGTTATCTTTTTTTTTTCATTCTCTCTCTCTCTCTCTCTCTCTCTCTCTCTCTCTCTCTCTCTCTCTCTCTCTCTCTCTCTCTCTCTCTCTCTCTCT
>CM053171.1:51868867-51983628 GCA_012977825.3 Pteromalus puparum
TCTCTCTCTCTCTCTCTCTCTCTCTCTCTCTCTCTCTCTCTCTCTCTCTCTCTCTCTCTCTCTCTCTCTCTACTGAAAGTTTGAAGTATAATACCCATGGAAAGCCTGTTTGCCGAAACGCGACACGCAAACTCCAAAAGTTCCGCTACAGACGTGTTATACTTGCAATTTTTCTCGCTCACCGAAACTCATTCATGTCGCGCCCGATGTGTCGTGCAGCGCGTGATTTTACAGCGGCGACATTCTGACTGCCACTGACAGATTAAAATCGCGCCGCGTGGCAGGTAGGAACGCACGCGGCGCGTGAAACACGGCCGAGATCGGTGATTTTGACGCGCTGCGAAATGGAAAAGACAAGAGAATACCGTTACTGTATGGAAATAATTTAATTTTTCTGATATTTTTTCATTTTAATTGCATCGAACTGCAGCAAAGAAGGTTTATTTTTTACAATGACAAAGACCGCTAACTTCAGCAAAAGTTGAAAAATAAATTTTCTGCGGATAACTCGAAATATCTATTCAAGACATTGCCTTGCATACAAGCCTAATACAACGTTAGGCGTTTCTAACTCCCCCTTCTATACCGTATATTGCATCACTAATGCATTATTTCATTTCATTTCCCCGCAGTAATTCAGGTTTACCGAAATTATAGCGGAGGGCTCCCGAAGTGCCAAGACGCGTTAATTTGAGCGAGGGTATCCAGACGAAAATTATTTCGTTGACTTAACGAACAGTATCCCTTCACAGCTGGGAATCTAGGATATATACTTACGTCGAGCATGCGTGAGTTCAGGCGCCCTCTCCAATCGCATCTGACTCCCCATCCTGCATAAATCACCGCTCTTTCCTTAGCCGTGAAAATAAATACATCAACCTTAACTCGATTTGCTGAATTTTAAATAAATAATATAGTGTTGGAAATAAAATATAGTAAAATTAGTATAAATATAACTATTTTTTTATTATATTTTTTATGTAACAATACTTAAAGCAATATTTTATATGAATCACCTTACAAAAAGTACAATAGTTTTACGAAAATATAAATGCTACAAGTCATCAAATTTCATGAATTGCGTGGCTCAACAAAAGTTTATTAGTTTTACTCTATAATTTTAAAGTACAAACTCTGTTCTTGAATCTTCGGTTTCTTTTTTATGATTGTCGTTATGTCTACAGTGATGACACAGGTGTTTCGATAGGCCGACTAATTTTTCTGTGTACCATTTCGCACAAAAGTTCGTCCAACAGACGTGGATGTGAATCAACCAAACTTTTGTACGCCGAAGTTTTAATAACTCTATGCACATTGTCGATTATGAAGTCTGTAGTTCGATCTTTCAGCCATTTCGAATCGTATGCTTCAGCTAAGACATGGATATCGATGACGTTATCAACGTCCAAAATTTTAAATAAGGACTTTCCGCACATCGTCTTTAAATTTTCGAGTTTGAATCTGTCAGCTGCTACAAGCAGTTCCTTCGCGAGTTCAGACAATCCCTCAACTTTTTCCGTATAAATGAAGCGCAATATTTGCTTCATCACCTCGTACTTGATGTCCGTCAGTGGAAATTTGTTCTGGTCCATGTTCGCTTCAAGCATTTCATGAAATTTTGGACTTCGCGCTGCCAAAACGGACTTGTGTACTTTGAACTCCTTATCTTCGACTTCTAGAATCAAGTCGCTGAATTTCTCGCTCTCGAGTAAATGACCAAAATCGTTGTTTATTTTCATCTCCGGTGAGAACACAGGGCTGACGTCCATCGTCTTCAAGGATATCTGACACAGAATGGTTAACGTATCGTTTGAAAGTAGACCGTTCTTCAAATCCAGAAGCGTATCTCTTTTTACGAATCGGCTACAACCCATTTTCGTAGCGTGATCAGACGTCGTCGTTAGTGCTATCGAAAAGATCTCGTTAGCGATTTGCAAATTAGCATCGATAATCGAGAAACTGATCTGCGCTTCGGAGTTGTCGTTGTTTTGACATTCTATATTAATAGATACGTATTCTTTGGAAAGTGTAGAAGTACCGCAGGGATACAAATACATCTTACATTTTTTGTCATCTTGGCCGACGCCGCCAATCTTGAACACTGGCGATACGCACAATATGACTTTTTCGCTTGATTCGCATAAATCGCTGAAGTTTGATATTTTCCAAATGTAGCTGGACATAACGATGCCCAACTGTCCAACCTGTTTAATTTCCACTGCTTCTTCAATTATATTACTTGAAAATAATCGGTTGCGATAGACGCAAGGCATATGATGATTAGAATCATTACTCATGCCAAAAAATGGTACTGGCTTGCCAAATGCATCGTTACTAGTTGAAGTAGGAGCACATCGTCCAAATAGGGAAAATTCACTAGAAATAGTTGTATTTTTTTCGGAAGTAGGGGCAGTCGTATTGGCGCTCGCAGTTGTGACAATATTAGCAGAAGTAGTTGTGACTGAAGCGAAAGTTCCAAAACCGCTAGTAGTAGTTGAAGGTGTAAATGCACCAGTACGAAAGAGATCATTTGACGTAGCATTGGCAGTAGTTTTATTAGCTGATGATGCGCTTATGAATGGTCTGTTTGCTGTGACGCTGCTGGTAGTCGTCGTATCAGGTGATGTGCGAGCAACACCAAATAGCGGTTTGTCATTGCAAAACATAATGATGTTAAAAGAATTCGCGCGGTGTTTTGATGTACTGATAAATTGCCTTGAAGTTATATATTTCGGACGATCGCAATCTTGTCTTTTGCAGTTAAGTATCGCTCAAGTGTTATCTACGCTAAAAATTTAATGAAAATTAGTTGCATTGAATTCGCATAACTGGTTAATAAAATATATATTTTTGGTACATACTCTCCAATTTGTCTGTAAGCCTGTGGTATACGTTGTGTTTTATAGTACATACACGCGATCGTAAAAATTGCAGAGGAACACTTGAACAGCGCGCCGTTGCTTTATATTATAATATACACCGCTGAAATTATAAGAGTAATAATTATTGAGAACCTTGTACACAAGGACCGCATAGGCGTGTCTCCGATATTAGTATACCAACATGGCTGGAGTGTCTCACTGCCCACACACCACTGTGCATCAGCGCTTCTATACGACGTAGTTTTTCGGCAAGAAATATCTGCAGTGCAAAAAATCGCTATGCTATAGTATAGCTATATACTGATAATATACTCAATATACTAAGTTGTGGCGAAGTACTTTCACTTCTCGCCACGTGAGGTCAGGGCAAGTGTATGTGTGAGACACTTTGAGTTCCCAAAATTTACGCGTATGCGTATTACACACGTGGATGACCGATGACACTGTATATAACTGGCGACCTCTAGTACCAGTGTACGTTACTATCTGATACATTTTTTACTTATCACTTATGGCTAATTGGCTCTAATCTATAACAGTTAAACACGCCCCTCTTTACCGATCGTATCATCTTGAGCTTTTGTTATAGTAATGCAGACGCGCGAGTCATTTGAAAAATTAACAAGTTCGTTATTGACACAAAGCTTCGTCGCCCCTCTGACGGCGACGTTGTTGCAAGAAGTCATGAAGACGATGATTTAGCGCCTCTATTAATATGCCGTGATTCTCTTTGCATCGTGCTCCTTATAAACATTCACTATACGCAAGCACACGATGACTAACTACTGCTTTATCAGTCTGTCAACATCCAGCCTACTACTACTTATCAGGCAAGACCTTCTGCAACTTCCGGGGCTTCACCGCTACATCCTCATCGGTTTCAAGTAATTCGGATACTCTTTACAGCTGGAAATCTAGGATATATACTTACGTCGAATACAGGCGTCTGTGAGTTCAATGCGCCCTCTCCAATTGTGTGCCCAACTCGCTGCATCCTGCGTAATTCATCGCTAGAGATAGCCGTGAAAAGAAATACATCAACAAAATCGTGTATATTTCATGAACCGAACGATTTATGTAGAAAATAAAAAATTGCCAAAATAATAAATAATGATTTTTTATTCCTTTTAATGGTAACAATATTTAAGCAGTATTGAATACAAACTCGTTATAAAAAGTACAAAAGTTTTTAAGTTACTATAAATATATCGTAAAGCTAGCTAACTAGAACTTGCTAGGAACTAAAGTTTACCTTACAATTTATTATTACGTTACTTTTATTATCACGTCGATTAAGTCGATTTTACGTCGCAAACCCATGAATGCAACGAAACTTTACGTTCCGGTAAATATATGGCTCTTACAATCTTAGAACTAAAGAGTACAAACATTTATTTTTTTTATTCTAATTTCAAAGTACGAATACTTAAATCTTGAATCGTTGTTTTTCAAAAATTTGAAGTAGTTTTCGCGTTAGCATTAAGAAAGTCAACAAGATAAATCTAAAATCAAATAAATTTGTCATAACATCTACAACGAAGATACAGGTGTTTCGATTGGCTGAATAATTTTTCGTCGTACCATCTCGCAGAAAAGTTCGTCCAATAGACGTGGATGTGAATCAGCCAAACTTTTATACCCCGAAGTGTTAATCACTCTATGGGCATTGTCGATTACAAAATCCGTAGTTTTATCCTTTAGCCATTTCGAATCGTACGTTTCAGCCAAGATGTGGGCATCGATGACGTTTGCAACATCCAAATTTTTAAACAGAGACTCTTCGCACAACGTTTTCAAATCTTCAAGTTTGAATCTGTGAGCTGCCACAAGCAGCTCGTTCGCCAGTTCAGTCAATCCGTCAACTGTTTCTGTATAAATAAAGCGTAAAATTTGCTTCATCACTTTGTACTTTATGTCAGTCAGTTTCAATTTTTTCTGTTCCTCGCTTGCAGCATCCGATGCATCTTCGAGCATTTTATGAAACGTCGGGCTTCGCGCTGCCAAAACGGATTTGTGCACCTGAAACTCTTTATCTTCAACTTCCAAAATCAAATCGCTGAATTTCTCGCTCTCCAACAAGTGTCCAAAATCGTTGTTTATTTTCATCTCCGATGAAAACGCAGGTCTGACGTCCATCGTCCTCAAGGATATGTGACACACCAAAGTTAGCGCGTCGTTCGAAAGCAGTCCGTTATTCGCAGCCAATAACGTATCCCTTTTTATGAATTGGCTACAACCCATTTTTGTAGCGTTATCAGGCGTAGTCATTAGTACACTCGAAAAGGTCTCGTTAGCGATTTGCAAATTAGCATCGAGAATCGCGAAACTGATCTGCGCTTCGGAGTTGACGTTGTTCTGACATTCTATATAAATAGATACGTACTCTTTGCAACGAGCAGAACTGCCGCATGGATACAAATACATCTTGCATGTCTTTTCACCCTGTCCGACGCCTATCTTGAACACTGGCGATACGCACAGTAGGACCTTTTCGCTCGATTTGCATAAATCGCTGAAGTTTGATATTTTCCATATGTAGCTTGACATAGCTACGCCCAACTGTCCAATCTTCTTAGTTTCCGCTGCCTCTTCGATTAGATTATTCACAACAAGAGGTTGTCCAAACTGCTGTGTAGTCCGTGTAAACGGCTGATTGAGTTCTGCGAAAGGCAAATGTTGAAAACGTCGAGGAATTTTAGCGCCCCCGCCAAAAGAAGTTGACGGCATACCGAGTTCATCGGTAATAGTTGCAGTGGGAGTAGGTTGGCCGAATGCGAAGTTCCCATTAAAAATACTTGCACTTCCTCCGAAAATAGGGGTAGTCGATGGGGCACTCGTAATTACGCTCGTAGTTGTGATGATACTCGCCGTAGTTGTGACTGAGGAAGCGGTAAATTCAACACTGCTAGTAGTTATAGTAGTAGTTAGAGGTGGAAATTCACTAGCCCCGAAGAAACCATTCGCCGTTGCAGTGCTAAAAATATTTTTCGACACTGAGGACGATGATGTGCTGGCAGCATTGTTCTCGGATTTAATGTTGCTGCTCAGGGAGATAGTCTCCCTGTTGCTGGTAGTCGCAGTGTCGGAGAATATGCTAGTACCACTAGCACCAAATATACTTGTCGTATTTGTACAGCCAAACATGTTACTCGACGTTCCTATACCGCTACCAAATGTTAATGGATTCGAAAACGGCATTGTGTTTGGTATATTTTCCGTTGGACTATGCGAAATAAATTAGCGGATACAGGTTATGGAAGACGACGCAACTGTGCGATGTTTTCGTTCCCGGCTATTTATGCACAACGTCGTCCCTTTTTGCTTCGTGTTTTCAACTGATCTTATTTTTTAACGGTCAACGTTATACGAATAGATACCTGGATTGAGTGTCAGTGGCTTCGACAAAACTGAGCGAGAAAAAAGCAGATGTCGAAAGCGAGAGTCGACGTTTTGTTGATGTGCCGGCGACGTGCCTTGAGGTTATGTCTAGGACGATCGCAATCTTCTCTATATCTTCGTGCCTCTGCTATTATCGATTATCTGCGCTGTCCAAAGTTTAATACGATAATTAGTTACGTGAAATTCGCGTATACATTGATTGACAACGTATTTTTTCGTACGTACCTTCTAAAATTCGTTTGTAAGCCTTCCGTAGAACAGTCAACAGTGCAGTTACGAAGACGCGATTGTAAACACTACAGGAGTAACACTTGAACAGCGAGTCCTTGGCGTCCTTGCTTGTTTTAGCTTTACGTTACAGATAATATACCAACTGACATTTAAAGAGTAATTCTATACGCAACATGACGACACTCTCCAGTAGCTGGTGACCTCTAGTACCGGCGAGTATCACTACCCGTCATAGCTTGAACACACTGCACGCACTTCTTTACCGATCGTACCGCGCACGACTGCGTGTTTTGATTGTAGCGCCAATTTCAAAATTCTCTCACATCGCATTTCGCGTTGTTATAAACGAAAAACCCTACTAAGAGCTCTACTACAGAACCAAGTGACCCTTAATTATAATAAAACTCAAGAAAACAAGCTCGCTTGTTAACATACGCTTTATAATAAGTGTATTTTACAAGAAGTGGGAGCTACTCACCGAGACTGTAGCGCCAGAGATCCTTGAGTGGAAGGTTGCCGTTTCGACCGCCCAGCAGATAGACGTGCCCGGCGAGTAGAGTCGCGCTGTGCTTGCTGCGCGACGGCGGCGCCGGACCGTTCTCCACACCGGCCGCCGTCACCGAGCTCCACATCGTCGCCAGCTACGCTGAAAGAGTAATGTTTCATTATCGTTTTGTCCTGTGTGTACATACAATTGATTTTTTTTTTTTAATATTTATTTCGTTAGAAGATCTTGAACTTATGATTCAACAGAGTATTTAAAGATAGATATATATTCAATTGAGGATTGAGTAAGCACATTATATTCAGTTTGGCTACGCTGGATGCTTTAACTTTTAACTCGATTGGCTCTGAGCAGCAAGAAATAGACGGTTCTAACAGCCAAGTCTGGACAAACCAATTTCTGTCCTTTCGCTTTAGCTCAGCATATACGTTTTCGTTTCACTAAATGGATTATAAGATTCGATCTTGCTTTATCACAAGTATCCATTTCTGAAAATTAAACAAAACAAAACATAGGTACATGCAACTTTGAACCGTAAAGCTTTCTGAATCGACCGTATACAGAGCCACAGTATAGAAGCGTCTGTTTAGCCTACACACAGAACTACGTGCTTTTAGAAAAGAAGTAAGCGGCTCTGAAGATGAAAGAGGAAAAAGAAGAAGACGGAGACGACCGAACCGGGGGGATAATTAAGAGTCGCGTCGCGCGGGCAATGCCGTCTTCCGCAAAAGAAAAAGAGGGAGAGAGAGAAAGATAGTTGGAATATGTACGAGCTCACTTGAGTGCAGCGAGGAGAAACCTTATTCAAGGTAGCTTGCTCTTGCCATTCAAAGCGAGGTTATAGGGATTTCTCGGACTAAGACGTTCATAGGTTGCTGTTGCCGCTATATACACTGCTGACGAAGCACAAGACGCTATGCGTTATTCTTTCCGTGCGGCGAAACTCGCTAATTGGACATTAAAATTTTTCCGGATTCGCGCGCTGCCAGATCCGTCATGTTTCCTAACATCCTTCTTTTATTATTTATATTTTTTGCGTTTGAAAATTATGGCTTTGTATTATTACCGTATATGTATAGATTCTACATAGGTTAACCTTAATTAAAAGCCAAATCAAATTTTGCGAAATGTGCCAATAAAGCTTGAACCGGTTAATTAATCCATGATAGCATCGTATATATGCATTCTGATCCGATTAGCGGGTTAGCACCCAAATTGAAGTTGATGAATTTTCAACTTAGTGCCAAATTAATTTCCATTTAATTAACGGTGAACTTGAGTAACTTTACAATAATGCTCTTCGCGTTACATCAATCGAAATTTATAGCAGTAATTCAACCTTCGACTAACCAGCATAAAATTGAATTTCACCTATTATCTTCTATAATAATCGACCTTCCGATACGAATTTGCCTAAAGGTCGCTAAAATTAAATTAAGGAGATGTAAAAATCAGCCTTGTAGCGGTGATTATGACTCTTCTGCATAATATAGTTCGATAATTCAATGCGCTAAATAAATCTCCAGGAAACACATCATAAAACTAAAAAATCTTCATATCCCTACGTTATTTATTAACGCTCAAAACAGTCAGTCCGCGACACCAAGAGTCTCTCATCTAATCAAACCATACACCATACTCCACTCAGAAAAACAGATACATCATTCCGTCGCGCATTTCACACAGCTGCAGTATAGAATGCGTTTAATGAAACGTATCCGTAAAAATAGCCCAAACATACCTACAATAAACAATTAATCATCCTCTAACTAAGCCCAACGCGACAGGAACGGCGAATCCATCCACAACCGCATATGTGTCACACGCGTTCTCGCGCAGTATACAACTTGGCCCATCCATCATCCACTTGTCGCTGCGACAAACTAATGTGCGCCAGCGCGTACCAAAGTACAGCAATATTTACGCGCACCGCACTCTCCATTAGCATACATGTACAACAATACCCCCTCGTGGCAGCTCGTCTCTCTCCACTTTGCCAATATCGGCTGAGAGAGAGAGAGAGCTGTCTCGAGCATTACTTACAACTCATTGGCGTAGCCGCGCACGTGTTCGCCGAAGCGTAAGCTCTCGCATAAGCTCGACTTTCAGCGCGCGGGAAAGTTTAGTGGCCGGTGTGTGCACGTCGCTGAGAGGGAAAAAGGGAATGAGCGCAGAGGTGTATATATGAGACTTTTCGAGATGGAGAGGATAATATTGGCACTTGTAACGCTTCTTATACACAAAAAGACGCTGATAGAATTTTAGATTTCGATCTGCTGCTCTGCTGCAGCTGTATACGGAAAGAAATATGAAAAGCTATAAATTTGTATGAGGGGCAGGAGACGCGTGCGTCTGTGACTTTTCCTTCGGGGGATCTTGGTCTGGATATACGCGTGTGTGTGTATACACTCGGGTTTTTTTAATACAAGATATACAGCGTTATATTGTGCCCTTTTTAATAAAAGTCGTATACACATTATGTTTGCAAAAGTATATTTCCCGTTCGAATATTACGCGTATATTCTATCCGGCGACTT
The DNA here is from genome assembly GCA_012977825.3 of Pteromalus puparum. Classification (NCBI taxonomy): domain Eukaryota; kingdom Metazoa; phylum Arthropoda; class Insecta; order Hymenoptera; family Pteromalidae; genus Pteromalus; species Pteromalus puparum. The sequence continues at coordinate 51,878,422 of CM053171.1, forward strand.
TTTCATTAAAAGCGATACACGAAGCTCTGCAAACAACAAACGCATCAAAGCCGCAGCGCCGGTGAATTTTTTCGTTTTTAGCCTCTCAACGCTTCCGCGATCAACAATGCATGCACAATACACACATCCGGCAGCACCTGTGCGCGCACCCCTCGACGGAATTTCATTCGGCCGATATCAAAAAAAAGCTCGCGCGTGCGACACGCAAGCGGCGCATTTGGCTGTCTCTCCCTCGACTCAAGAAAGGGTTAATAAAGTGCAGGAAAAAATCCTGCTCTCGGCTCCTGGAAAAAAATCATGAAAAGAGAGTATTACACCCACGCACATCAGGCGGAGATGTGAGAGAGAGAGAGAGAGAGAGAAAACAAAGGGTCGTCCCTGAGACTCAGCCTGCGGCCACAGACATCCCTCCGGTCCTCGTCTTCTTACTCTCCTGGCCTATACACACGTATACACACCTGAGAGAGAGAGAGAGAGACGAAAGAGGGAGAGGAAGAAGCTAGAGTCTGAAGAGGAGGAGTACAGCGAGGAGGCCTCTTTAATAGGCTTAGCCGGCGAGCTCGGTAAACCCTCTATCTCGTTAGGCTCCGCGCTCGACTCTGCAACTCGTGACCCACATGCAAGCGCCGATTAATCACGACTAAGCGCGTGCACTCGTGCTACTCCCTCTTGCGCGCGCGCGCGCGCGTGCAGCCTCCCGCAGCTTTTCTTTCTTCTCTTCTCCCTCTCGGATTATGTATACGTGCGTGCACCAGCACGGCTCCGGAAAAGCAGGGAAAAACTCGCTACAGAGCGAGCGAGTGCTGCAAGTAGGTTTCGGTGTATATATACATACGTGAGGCTGAGGGCCTGCGATTTGAAAAGTTCTCGCGCGCTTTCTCTGTTTTTAATCAAATTTCACGCGGTGCACGTGTACTCGACGAGGATTTTGCTGAGATTTTGTGTACAACGCCGGAAGTGGCTTGGTTTTTAGGTCAGCCGTGGAATAAGTGCGCTGTAGGAAGGGGAGATCGGGACGTTTTTTGATCCTGGGAAATTGTGTATACTGTAGGAGGCAGTTTTTGTATTGGCGACGTCGATGAGGTGCTGTGTGCAATAGAAAACGTTTGATTAATTCGGCATAAGCCGTACAACGTCAAGCTACTTATATCTTATAGATAGTCATAATAGAAAACAAGACAGTTTTTCATCGAGACTATCAAGCAAACTTGCTCTCCAAAGTGGATAATGTTCGAGAATAGTAAGACATGAAATATTCAAAGTCTAACAAACAATAAAGAATGTAGCTCTCAAAAATTCAATTCGAACAAAGCCTCGTCAAAATCGATATATTTACGATCGTATAGTATTATCTACGTTTCTTGGAAAGTTTTCAAACTGATTATTTCTTGTTCGAATGTATAGCCAACTACTCTAGGACCCTGATGTATATATCGCTAAAACGAGTATTTTCACTATTTCCGAACGAGGTAAGGAGGTCAATATTTTGCTCTGCCCCTTTTATATGCTACATACTACATTTCCCAGTGGAGTAAAAATTTTAAAATAGTCCGAGTTTCTTATAATTGTAGAATGAAATTTGAAATAACGAAATGCTCGAATTCAATCATTCGCTGCATCGCACATAAGCATCAACATTTCTGAAGATCATGAAAAATGTGTTATCTTGAATTACTGATTGTTAAAATGAGATACGATTATATAAAGCATAAAAGAAGCTAATGGCAGGGAAATTTCGAAGCTATAAAGTGGCTTTCTTTTTCCTTAAAGACCATGCAGATCGAGTGCGGAGATTTTGTGCATGCAAACAGCAACACTGCCTATTAATGCATCAGATGTGGAGCAAACGTGATAAGTCATAAATATTCAAAGGCTTATAGCGCACGCCTTTCGAAGCCTCGTTATTTTTCACCATACGTAGCTTTCTATGCAGACAAAATCGTTTGCAGTTATATACACACTACAGCTTAAAAAAATATATATATGATCTGCATAACTCTCGATCACTATTATACCAAAGTGAATAATTTTATAATCTAATAGAAAAATCTCTCAAAAAGAATATAACAAAGCCAAGGTGCCATGAATGAAAAAGTAACAAAGAAGCATCCCACTGCATTTCCGTCGTCGTCCTATCCAGCGAAACAATCAAGCAGCCAAAACAGAGCCGTCAAAAAATAATATCCCCGGTAAAATATAAACCACCTCTCGGAACAACACAATCCTACACATCACCCTTCGCACCAACGAAAAAAAAAACGCACACCACCACCTACTACATAAGCCTATTAAAACAACGCGTCATTGTGACTGAGCTATCAAAAGGCAGAAAAGATACAAGCCGCGACGACGTTTTCCTGCTTCCCTGCAGCAGCGACACCGACAGCGACAAAGCATCAGTGCGAAACTTTTCAGTCCTCCCCCTCAGCAGGCGCGTTATACGTTATATACATATACCGGGAGATAAAACGAGCAGAGAAGCGCCAGCTATATAGGGGTGATGTGCGCTCGGTGGTTTTAGCGCGCCTAGATGCCTTGCGGGGCCCCTTCTTTCGAGAGAGAGAGCAGTATAGTGGTAGGTATCGACTTTTAAAGCGGAAAAGTGTACAACGCATTTGCATATGTCGAGGATAAAGGGGGAAAGGAGCGAGCGACTCTGTGTCGAACTTGACCGGAATATTGTAATGTGGCTGGACGCCTGATCGGATTCGAGAATGAATTTTATATTGAATATCGGCTTATCGGCAGAGAGAGCTGGGAATTTTGGCTTCCCCTACTGCTGAACTCGAGAATTTTTTGCTCTTATTGAAATCTCGGAGCTGTGTGTGTATATGTGATTGGCAGAGGAACGTGGATGTGTGATGTGACTTTTTTTAAACTAAAGCTTTTGATTAAGGCTTTTCAGTAAAATTTTTCGATCGATTTTCAAGAAAGGCGGACGACACGGGTAATATGAGCAGAGACTAATTTTCGGCGAGTGTAGCGGAGCGTGATAATTGCTTTTGTACTGGCACTTGACTAGTATACAAACTGATCGATACGACGTAAAGCTTCAGGCTGTGTACATCTATCAGAGGAGAGTACAAAGAATCAAAGGTATACGCTGAATTGAATTCGACGAAGTGAAACCGTGTTTTCTTTGAAATGCTCTTTTTATAACGGTTGGCATGGACTGTACAGTATATAGGGATTCGCCTCAATTTCAATTATACCGAACAATAGGTGCAGTATATTTTTGTTGGCAACTTGGCAACACAGCTAATTATTTTTCTCGATACACACACATTGCAAGGATTAATTAATAGCGTTGCTCGTTCAAAACCCGAGATTTACTCTGCCTTCATCAGATGTACACAATGAAGTATAGATGCACTTCTCATAATATATAGTAATATAAGCAAAAGCGAATCGCCGTAAAATTATCGATCGATCATCGCATACGCAGAAAATGCAGCGCTCGATCATCTCGTTATGAAATAACGTAAAAACCCATGAAAATAGATTCAGAAGGACCTTACATAGACGAATTAGCGCCATTGAGTTTCACGCACGCACAGGTCATCAAACATTCACGCGCACTAGTATCGATCGTTTATATTCCACGCAAGGAAGTAGCCAATGGCGATACATACACTCACACCTCCCTCATTCGGGAAACGTAACCATCGTGCAGTGAAATTCCCATATATCCTTTCAAATCACTTTTCCAGGTCCAAATCAATCCTGGCAATACGTTTCTATCAAGACACACTCCATACGTATCAAGCACGCAGGAATCGGTACCCGTCTCTTCGTTGAAAAAAGAAAGAAACATATATATCGCAGAGCTTCTCGGGTAATAAAAAAAAAATGACGGCGATAAATAAAACGAGTCGAAACTATAAATCGCGCTCAGCAGGCTGGCAATCGATTGAGCGCTCTAACCCTAGGAAATTCATCCTCTCTCTCTCTCTCTCTCTCTCTCTCTCTCTCTCTCTCTCTCTCTCTCTCTCTCTCTTCAGGAATCACGCGCCGAGCGCATTAAAATCCGACGGGGAAAATTATGCGCGAATCGGCACCGATGTAACACAGCTCATTAATATTGATGAGCTCTCCTCTATACTCTCATTGTTTCGTCGATAGCGGTAAAGTGTGTGTATCCATTATAGTATATACAATAGGAAAACAGCAGCTGCTGCTACATCGTCGCGGAGAAGAATAAGCGCGAAATTGTGTCACGTGCACGAGAGCAGCTCTCGCGCATTCGTCGCTGTAATTATTAACGATTCGCGTGCAATAACGAAAGCTCCCCGCGAATAGCAGCGTAAACACAGAAGTACCCCCCGCGTGTGTGTGCGGTCGACTTTTTAAATAATACAGCCACACCGCACTCGGGGAAAATCAAACGGGAGACGCTCGTCTACTCTCTGAGAGAGAGAGAGAGAGAATAGCGTCTATGTGTGGGTGTGGGTGTGTGTGCAAACGATGCTGCAGCGCGAAAAAAAAGCAGAGCGAAGGGATGCCGCGGGGATGTTGTATTCCGTTAGGGTGAACGCGAAGAGAGGGTGAAAGGATGAAGGGGGAGAAATTAAGAGCGCCGGAGGACGAAAGAGAGAAGGAGAGAGCGGGAGAATTTTCGAAAATGGAGAGCAGTTTTGTATGCGAGTGCTGAGTGCCAAGGGGGTGCATCATCCCGTATATGGTTATCGCAAATCTGTCTTATTTAACTGGTCTGGCCTGTAGTGCGAGGGTGCGGAAATGTTTTTTTCTGCGCCTATACTGTGAAGATATTTTAGCTTTGGTTCGTTCATTATGTAGAGATATGAATAATACTGGGTGTGTGGAATACGTGAATGAAGGTCTTGTTAAAAGTGAAATAGTATATACGAGGAGCAGAAAAAGAGATCAGAATTTCTAAAATATTCTAATGTATAGAATACCAATTTAACTTATACTTTCAAATTCGACGAGGAAATATAATTCGCGAGGGAAATACACAGCTCGACGTCGAAGCGATAAATTTTCAACAACGATATAATTATACACTGAAATGGCTGACACAAATCGCGTTATTTCACTTAAAACACACTTCTCGACTCCGAGTCTTATTGTAATCCCAAGCTCACAACTGCAGCCGTATATATTTGTAACTGTCCGATCGTAGGAAGCGTTAAAAAACAACGTGTCATGACCTCGCGCAGACAGTTGTCTTCGATCGCATAAGTACATCGCTTATGTACAGTATTATCCATACGGACTTAAAAATAAATCGCAGTCAGTATCATGAGGTTAGTAGTACTCATGTTTGTACACGAGGAAAGTGTTGTGCAGGAAAAGTTGGGAACTTGTAATCAATGGTGTACGACGGTCGGGCAGCTACAAATTACAAGAGTAAAGAATGAATTGTGTGTAATTTTTGGAGTGTAAATTATTTATGAAGCAATGAAAATACATGCGTAAAATATATAGCTCTAAAAGAATAACATCTTTCTACTGATGGCAGTGGTGCAGCAATGTACATGTGTAAATTATTCAAACAGCGCAAAAACCAGCATATGAAACAAAAGCTCGAAGAAAATAGCGTGCAAAATTACCCAGTATAAATTTCACATGTTATAAAGTATACACAGGAAGAGCAATGCATCAGATAAAGAGAGTCGTGCCGATAAGATTGCAACAGTATATAGGTGCACACTGTGCTACGAAAAGTAAATTACAGTAACATATATATACTGCCGGATAATCTGCGCACACTGATATATTAATATTGATCTTGCGTTGTTTGTATAATCATTTTGCCTCGAGGTTATTTGAACGTGACATATCAGCTAGTTATACTGTTTTGCACACACAGGTATATAACACAAACCCGCAATCAAACGACAAGAGGTGAAAACATGAATGTTATTTGACGAGAATCCAATGCAGCGGAAGACCCTGGCACAATTAGAACGGATGAAGTAGGAAATAAAAGGAAAATTCTGACGCAAAGCCGAAACACTCTTGCAAACTCTGCCGTGTGCACACGTGAAAATCTGACAAAGGAAAAGTGACTGTATAGGTATATATGCGAGTCTGGCTGAAATGAAAAACTCTTTTATGAAGCGCTGGTGGGAAAGCTTGACGTTTATACTCTGTTGTTCGTGAGTAATTAACCGTTTGATTTATGCAATGTGAGTCGTGAGCTAATATTTGAATAAAATGAATCATTTTGGTGAACAAAGAAATGTAAATAAAGAAGATTATGCAGTTGTAAGACTAAAGATTCCCCGTCAGAAGCTTGCAGGGATTCGATTTAGCTGGGAAATTGAAAACCGGCTTGAAAAAGGTACTATCTCAGCGTTTGCATCTTTGTTATCGCGAAGATAAAACGATACACTCAATGTTTTGAACGTAATGTATAATAGACAATCATCAAATAAACAACTCTGATTCATGCAAAAGCGGGAATCTCAAAGAAATCACAGAATATCCCGCACGTCCTACCACGTAAAAACCCAACAGCGCACAACAAGCCAACGAAATCCCATTGAAAAAAGAATCAAGAGCCAGCCTATACACTGCACATCCCCTAATAGAAAACCCCGTGCATGTGTCCCTCCCTTGTCCAGCGCAGACACATATCTCAAAATGCCAAGATAAGACATAGGGAAGCTGCAAGACACACACACACAAGGGAGTGTATCCTCTGCATTTCTCCATCACTTACATCTGATGCGAAGAAGCCTCGAGTCCTCGATATATCGTCTACTGTCTCCAAATACTGCACATATCTGCTTCTGTTACACACAGGTTAACTCGCGGACATTGCACCCCCGCGAGTATGTCTACTGGACGCGCTCTTTCTCACACTGACACTCGCGTCGCGTTTCTTTTTTTTTTTTTCTTTCTCTCTTCTTCGTCCCGCAGACAGAGACACACACACGTTCGGCTCCGTCTCCTCGGCTGTGACTGCCGCCACCGTCGCCGATGCTATAGTACAGACTCTCCGGGTCAACAGAGCGTACGGAGAGACGCTGCTGCTGCTGCCACCGCTGCTGCAGGGGGTGTATCTGCTCTGCCGTTACTTCGGGGCCTCGACGCAGGCGCAAAGCTACGCCGACAAAACCCCCCCTAACGCGATATGGAGACTATATATATAGTGCGCGACGCGACTCTACGTGTGCGCGCGCCGAAAGCTTCGGCTGACTCTATACGGAGCTTTTCGCGGTAAAGCTTTAGGAAGAGGGATTATATGGAGGGATTTTTTTCGGGTCGAGTTGTTATTGGATTTTTTTTCGTATATTGTACGTTTGTTTGAAGAGTAATTTTGTATTCGAAACGCTTTTTAAAAATGCAATAATAGAGGGTATAAACAAATACGGGTTATTATTCTTTCGGGAGCTGACTGATGGGTTCTTGATTAAAAGCTCGAGCCGCCCCAGGGCCTGTAATCAGAAATTCAGGCGAAATATATCGCCGTTTCATTAACGGCATTATTGAATTTCTCCCCCCTCGTTATACTCTAACTCTCGTGTCCGCGGGAGAGTATCGCATCAAGATTCGCTTTCGAAATTACACATATAACCTCGCTCTATATAATCAAGCACAAGGCAAATGGGCGAATCTTTATAACAAGTATACAACAATCGACTTCGAGTTACGTCATATTATTTAAAATTTTCAAAAATTCACAAGCCCATCAAACTCGGACGATCAAAGCCCAAGAGAGAAAGAGAAGCTCCCTGTAGACCAGCCAAGCGCACCCTCGCACGTGCGCGGCTGCTTTCTGTATATATATAACGTAAAGTAGGGGTGAACAGCTATATATTCCGTTCCGACTCTGTATGCGCGCGCACACATGACTACGTTGCACTGCAACACGTTTCCATACACACACACACACACACATACACTGGCTACATAATAATTCGAGTCGCGTACACGTGCAGCCCTGATGCGAATTGCGCTGCATGTGTGCTCATCGTTGGAGCATCTGTGCGGCCCGAGAGCTTTTTCGTTCGACTGAGTGCGTCACGCATACTGATGCAAATCATCCCTCCGGTGCGTATTATTTAATCTAGCTGCGCGCTTTGTAAGCCTTGTTTCGCTTCGTGTATAGCTATAGATACTGATGAACAGATGCGTCGACGTGGTAAGGGACACGCGTACTTGACGTGCAATATAGAGGCTATAGCTGTGTACTGTATATATGCTGACTATAGACTTCTCTAATCAAGCGGTGCAATCGTAACGCTCGATGCGGTTCTATGCACCTGTATGTACAATCGCAAGCTAGAGCATACGGACTCGGGAATCCTATAGAGCTTTTTTCCTCGCCTCGGTTCTTTGCAGCATTCGGTTGGCTGTTTGCAGAGCCGTTCGAGGATTTTCTGTTTGAACGTCGTCCCCGCCGGGCCATATCGCACGGAGTGAAAAGCTCTGATTTTTAGGACGTACATACAGTCGGCAGGTGGAGAAGCTGATTTAAAATTAGACCTCGGAGCTAGTTCCACAACTTGACAGATAACACGTGTATGATACATGTATAGGCTACTCGTATAAGAGCTGTACACAATAATGCATAATCCAAGGGGCGTCTCGGCTGGGTAAATACACGCGGAGCTTTGGGATTGATCGACGCTCGAGTCGCCTTTAATCGACTGCGACGCGTTGATTACGCGTTTACGAGAGAGATATAGTCGAGAGAATAGGATAATCGCGTTGCATATAACGCGACGTCGTTTTCGGGGGCGATACAAACGAGATATGGCTCGCCGCGATGAAAACGGAGAGTCACTGGGAGATTATTAAAAAAAAAAAGAAGAGTAGAGAGGAAGGAAAGAGATGCAGCAGGGCAACAAAAGCCATAAAGAAACTGGGCCAAACTGCCGGCGAAAGCGTCATTTTATGCGAATGAGCGCATACGAGGGCCCTCTCGTTGTCGCGTTAAAAATCCACGGCAATATAAAGCCGAGAGAGAGAGAGAAAAAAAGCTCCCTCCCGAAAATTTCCAACCCTCCCCCGTAACGCTATACACAGAGAGAAACCCCCGATCGGATATATCTCCCCCCTTCGCGTCTCTCTCTCTCTCTCTCTCTCTCTCTCTCTCTCTCTCTCTCTCTCTCTCGAATCAGCGAGGACGAATTCGCTCCATCATCGAGACACTGTACATACAGAGCAGCCGCGCGTATTATACATAGGTATAGAGATGAGGTCGTGGGTGGAGCGCATGCGCGAGGTGTACCCGGCGCCGTTGCCAGGCCGACGCGAGGGGTGAGAGATAGAGCTGCGCTGGACCGAGGGCGCGGGCGCGTACAGATGTGCGTATTGATTGCGGCCTCCTCTCTCTCTCGTGTATATATACTCTATAGGAGAGCCACCCCCTTGCTACAGTCGTTTCTCTTCTTTTCGCCTGCTGTATCTTGCTCTTTTCTTCGCTTTCTCTCTCTCTCTCTCTCTCTCTCTCTCTCTCTCTCTCTCTCTCTCTCTCTCTCTCTCTCTCTCTCTCTCTCTCTCTCTCTCTTCGTCCTTTTTTTTGGCTCTTTCGTTCAGGGGTGTGTATGTGTGTAAGGACGCCTGATGAGCCGGTAAATTCGGATATGATGTTTTTATAGTTGGGCCAAATGTGCCGTGAGATATCCAGCGGCAGGACGAGATTACCTATGGGTATATCGATGCATCGGAGAGGTAAATCGAGCCGAAAGCTAAGCGCGAGCTTTTATTTATCGCACATTGAGCGAACGCGTTATATGAGTACGGGCTACGTTCTGTACTGATTGACTGGGAGGTTTGCTTTCCCTTTGTTTGCGCGCCACTACGGCTGTATGGCTTTTAAACTCCGAAGCGAAATTTATTACCTTTTCCGAGAAAAATGTATTCGATACGCTTGTTTGCTCGCTGCTCTGCGGGGTTTCGTTTATTAACGAGCGATGCTTTCTGATTTCGATAGTTTGAAAGGATTTATAATTGAGATAATTGATTCGTTGTATGCATTGCTTTCTTTTTGCTGTTTATGCGAAACGATAGCGTCGATGTGGCTAAATATTTTTTATCAAAAACTGCTTTGTTCTAGTCGAATTAATGAATTAAATTTTGATTTGTGCGTTCGCATTAGAGAGTGCGGTACATTGTGGAATTGAATAATTTTGGCCTGGCTCTTTCCTCACCGCCTATAAACTTTCCGAATCTCTGGCCAGCGAACATAGGTGGCGTACTGTTTCCCTCATCTGTAATCTGCACGGCCAGTGCATATATCGCGGTACACATCACCTATGCCAAAACTGCCTTTTGTTAGTTAATTCTGGCTTTAGCCCACTCGTACTATAACTGCACCTAGAGTATCGATATTGTCGTAATATCATCATCAAACTTTATCACGAATACATAATTACTGCAATCTCGCGAGGCTCTATACATAATCTTACAACTTAGCAAAGACTGTCTCTCCGGTGTGTATTAACTTATCCCAAAGCTGCGCATACACCTGCTCATAATCTTCACCTATAACTCAACCAAATTCTCGCCAGATACACTAGTAAAAAATGTTGTAGACTACAGAAAACCCTCGAGAAAACCCACATCAAATAAAACAATAACTGACTGTGCATCTCTATATTATTACGGATTCCCTTTCCGTCACGAAGCCCTACAGCGATTCAAACTGCACAATATATTTTCAACTCTGCTGCAGCAGTGCATCGACCTCGCGCGTCCATCAGCTCATATAACAACGATGAAGAGAATTAAAAAAAAGCATCGCATTATGCATATAAACTGCACGTGTAATATACAATGCAAATAATAATTCCGCAGTTCTCCGAAAAGCAGCTCTGCGCGCATACTTCCTCATTCTTCTTCCGGCTTTTCGCCGAGAAAACCCTATATGCAGTAGCCGTCGTCATCGTCGTCGTCGTCGTTCTATTCTTCCCTTCTGGCTTTTTTCTCTTTCTCTCGGCCACTCCAAAGCCTCCCCTACTGACTCCCTTTTACATAAAACTCGTGTCTCGCTGTATACAAAAGCGCCGTGTGCCTCTTTTTTTGACTCTCTCTCTCTCTCTCGCAATCGCGGAATTGCGCGAGCGCTCGGCAATTGCGAGAGAGAGAGAGAGAGAGATGCTCGAGATCCCATTTCGAGACACAAAAGGGCGACACGCCGATTATGAGCGGTCCGAGCGGAACAAATTGCTGCGCGAGCGCGCGCTTGGCTTTACGAGCCTCTGAGTTGTGTGTATGTATAATAGGTAGTATGTACGCTTTATAACGCGCAGTTTCATGTATACGTTAGCTATTTCTACAGCGACTTCCTCTTGAGACACGAATTTTCTCAAGTGGCGGATCGATGATGATCGAGATATATACGTATAGGGGAATGTTGGAATGAATTGAGATTCCAGGTGTGGGATCTTGGATGCTTACACAGAGCAGATAGTCTTTTTCCGCCGACTGTCTTGTCTCCTCTGCTCTCGATTTGTCTGAGAGAAGAGAGAAAGAGAGCGAGGGGGAGAAAATTGCTGATGTCGCGAGCTGTGCTGGATGAATAAACTATTTTTATGCTTTCGTATGGGCGTTGCAAGCTATAGGTTGTGGTCTGTGTACGATCTGCGAAAGTTGTATCTTCGTGTTTATGGGACAGATTATATCGTTGGTTATCGGAATGTGGTGAGCGGATAACCAATTTCCTACAACGCTCGAAATAATGTATTTGTATTGTAAGAGCGAAAGCTGATTGGGCGTAGTATTTGCAAACTTTTATTCTGAATATTCATATAGGGATAGCCTTTATACGTACTTTATAGAATTTTTACGTATACGTACGCAGGCAGTTTTGGAAAATTGATGAAATAATTTGAATAGAAATTGATTTGAAAAATTTACGAGATCTCATTCCGAAAAGAGAAAAACGAATCATAAATTTATCTACGAAAGTTACACGTTTAAACATTGAGAGGATGTAGGACGAGAAGTTCGTGACCGAAGCATGTCCTTCCTGATGAGGAAAAACAGCCGAAATATTTTATGCATGGTGTCCAAATGAAACTTTAAGAACCACTATACCGGAGCATCGAGGGAAATAAAAGTTCTCGTATCCGCGGCTGCACGCATATTCCCTCCCGAAAATAGGCCATACACACGCGCTCTTTGTATTGTTATATTTTCAACGATGAATACAGCAGTCGTTTCTTCAATGCTATAGTTTCAAAAAAGTCCGGCTTTTATAATACGCAAAGAACGTCGAAGGGCATAAAAATTCGCGAAACTTGAGATTTCAACTTTCGGACTGAAATGCGTAATTGAATATATAAGTCCTACCGGAGGCGAGCAAGGAAAGTTTTTATCTCTACACGAGGGGCTGAAATATGATAGCCGCTGCAGTGTATACAGACTGAGCCACGCGATGTAACGCAAAGCGTATAAGTGAAAGAGTATTAGGAATAAAGGAATTACTTTACACCTTCGGAAGTGGCTCTGCAGCAGTATATATAGTTTGTTTGAATAATGAGTTGCGCATTTTTAAAAGCGTCCGCGTCATGCCGATGAAAATGCAATTTATCACGTGTAGGCGCAACGACCTGTTTGTGCACTTCAAAACTCTTATATCCGTAACGTCAAAGCACATTAAGCAACAAATCTAGATCTAATAAAATCATAAGGATCGTCACTATAATAATTTTAAAAAACCATACCCATTTTCATAAAAAGCTCTTCTCTTAAAATCTCCCTCCAGATAGAGTTGCCATTCGGCAGCTTCACCCGACTTCAAAGAGATCGTATTCTCTCCGTCGAAAAAAAGCGCCGGCAGGAAAGCATCCACACACACAGAAGCTCGCGATGTCTTTGTCACGTAAGCGTGAGCTTTGAGCTAGCTCTCGGGAGTATATTAACACACCCCGAGCTTAAAAGCTCGCGGCGTATCTCGTCGATCGTCGTGTCACGGGATGATTCGTGCGAAGCGTCGTGTTTTTTTTTCCTCGCACGCGCACATACACCTGGCATTTTTCCAATTTCCGTACTATGTAGCAACGCAGCGATTTTCACCCCGTGCGTGCGAGGAATCGAGTTCTGATATTTGTATTGCGATATTATATATTGAATCGGAAGTACTACCGCGGGGTGTATCGATTTGTTTTTCACGGTTGCGTGGAGGGCTATGTGTGTGTATGAATTACGTGCGTATCGGGATAATCGTCGAAGAAAGGTTGCCGCTCACGTTTTTCAAATACTTTTTAAGCTTGCTGAATGTTTTACACGAGGATGGATGTGATCGTTTATGGTGTGTAAATTTGCTGCTGCTTGAGTAAACGGCGTTCAAGAAATGGTAGGTGTACGTTTTTTATTTGAAAATTTGATTGATTTTCGGTATTACAAATTTGAGCTTTACGGCTCTGCTATATCTAAAGCCTCTACTGGCTAGCGAAGACAGATGGCGCATGGGTAATTTTTTGTTTGCCTCATCACTATGTATACGCAAAGTACATATATAGCGATGTGTTACCTATACCGAAACTGCCTTCCTATAGACCCGATTGGGCCGCTCATGCTATATTTTACTTACTAGTTGATTTTTGGAACGATATTTCTATTTTGTCCTTCTCTATAATATATTGTATTATAAGTTTTTGTATGGCGAATAACTTTTTTCATGAATGATCAAGCGTCGCTTATAATTATAAAATATTATAATATTTGATTTTAGAAATAATGTTCTCCTCAAGCACCACGTATACCCATAATGCACCGATAGGCGACATATAACCTTAAAAATGTCAACAATTAATGTAGCCTTCAAGACAAAGAGTACTTACTTGACACCAATTAATATCGCTCCAGACTGATCATTATTATGTATCACGTTATATTATATTAGTATCCAGCTATTTGCTCTTGAACAAAGTTTTTTACTCGGGTTTCTTACACTGGTTTATGTAATACACGAGCGCTCGGCTGAACTCCACTAAAAAACTAAACTGTAATAGCGTCGTCCAACGATGACCTCAAACGCTCCAGCGGCGCGCACGAGTATTATTTAATCTGGTGAGATAAGGTCAATATAGACGAACATGAGTGAAAGAGACGGTCATCTCTGTCGAAGATGCACACACGGATGCCATTTCACTAGTGTATCGTGTTCCAAATAGTATCAGAATTTCAACTATACCACGATTATTTTAAAAAATATGTTTAACTTTTTAAATACAATATTTTATTATACTGTTATTTTTTGCGTTAATAAATTAAAGTTCTACAGCGAGATTTAGCGTAGCCTTTTTCGCCGTAAAAATTCGATTTAATAATTCAAAGCCAGCCGCTCGCGACGCTGAATTTTAACGTAGTACACAACGCATCTATAAAAACGTCTTTATTCTCCTCGCAATTCCTTAACAATCGCCGCATCTACAATGAGACGAGGGACCAACCAAAAGAAATAAGTTTGCGAAGAAACTCTCGATCTTCGTTATATAAAAAAAGAATCATAGCTTAAATTCAGAGCAAAATACATAGAATTCATCTCACCTCCTTTCTTCGCTATACAATGCATCCATCTCTGCACTCGCCTTGCATATATCCACTGGTCTCCTAGACGTCTGTAGCTGCGAGCATTCATTATCATCCAGACTGATTCTCGGCTGTCCCTTACCCTCGAAAATCTCTCATTTGCGATCCTCTGCACCTGAGGCGACACAATGAAAAGTGAACCCCTTTTTGTGTGACGAAATGCGCATATAAGAAGGAAGAAATCGCTTCGACTGCTGCACTACTGCGCGCGTATAATTGCGTGCGCACGAGGAGGTGACGCGACGAAAGAGAGAGAGAAAGAGAGATAATCGAGGGAACAGTAAAGTCCGAGCGGAACAAATTGTCCAGCGGCAGTTTTGTGCAACCGGGCCATTGCTGTAGTGTGGCAGAGTTGTGCGATCGTTATCTTCGTATCAATGCTCGTGCGAGTCACGATTCACTCTCGATTTTTTTCGTTTGTACACTTTTTGAGAGTTATATATGTCTATTGCGAGTCTAAATTAAACTTTAGTCCAAAAGCAGTTTTGGACTGGCTCTTTGCGTGCCCTTTCGTCACCGTTTAAACTCTCCGTATCTGTGGCCAGCGGAGATAGGTGGCGCATAAGCATGCTATAACTGCGCGCGTCTATAGAGTCTAATGACGTAGAGAAGCAAAACATTTTGCGCAGGCATATCAGAATATCTGGCATACCGTACACAAATAATTACACGCCGCTTGTGCAATATTTGTATACGAGTAAATCTGTGTCAATGTATTATATTTTTATAATATCGTGCGGAACATATACCAAACGGTATGAAGGAAAAAAAGAGTTATTATTTCCTTTTGTTCGCTAATCAATTGATTTTAATTGGCTCACACTATTATTCACCAACAACAAATAAATCTCCTGTATAACACCTCTCTAATTTCAATAAAAGTAATATACCACTGGTCAAAATAACGTTTGCACAATGCAACAGCAACGCGTTTGTAGGTAAAAGAAAATAATTCTGTATATTATAATACGTATACAAGCGAAAGTCGAGTGAAAATAAGAATTATACAGGAAAAGGTGTTTCCGCATCTTGAAAGTGAGCGTCATGCAAGCTTTTCACTATTTAATTATATAGAGAGTCGCATAAAATTTTATTTTTATCACGATGAAATTTCCTTCTCGTCCTCGATATACCTATATTATCCCACGAATGTATGATGCATAATGTATAGTCTCTCATTATAGATTATTCATATACGAAAAAAAACTTGCACACATAGCAGAGCACAGGAGATATCGAATATCGATCGAGCTAAATGAGATAGAACTGCGTCGTGGCATATAGTGATAGGGAGACAAGGAAATTTGGCGGAGCCAGCAGCAGTTCAGTCTCTCGGTAACAGTCATTAGTTATAGGTGAAACGATGAATACTGTTCGCTGGATGTATAGACGTGCCTGAAGTGTCGGGAGCGATTATTCACTCTGTAAAGTTCTACTGTTAACCGTTGTATAACGCTGAACCGCAAGCAATTAAGAAAGGACTCAATTTACCCCTGAATGTA
This sequence comes from Pteromalus puparum, assembly GCA_012977825.3. Classification (NCBI taxonomy): domain Eukaryota; kingdom Metazoa; phylum Arthropoda; class Insecta; order Hymenoptera; family Pteromalidae; genus Pteromalus; species Pteromalus puparum. The sequence goes on from CM053171.1 coordinate 51,894,438, forward strand.
TGATTAATAGCCGCGATTTCATTCCTACACCCTGAACATAAAAAAAAACAAAATATAGTGTCCTCAATATTACCTTCCAACAAACATCTCAACTCGCAAATGAGTCACACACGTTAGACACTAAAAAAAATATGTAACTCACTCAATTCCAAAACCCTCGCCTCCGTACAAACCCATAAAAAAAGAACACCTGTCGAAACATCCTATACCAATTTGGTGAAAAAAAAATGCGCGCGAGCTCTCGTGCGTGCAGGCGCGTAACGAGGCGCGCGTCGAAGCATCGCGAGGATGTCGCGCGCGTTATATATAAAAAGCGCGAAAGCAGCCACCGACGCGACACTCGTCGCACTCTTCTATACACGACGACACGCGTACATTTCAAATAATCCACGAGCTGACCGCTTCAACCGATCTCTTTCGCGAGATCGCGAGGGATACCTCGTTTTTTTTACCTAAAATCGCGTAGTAAATAAATAAAAAACAAAGATGTCGAGTGTTTTAGCACTGGTGCTGTTGATAGTAACAGTCGGTGTGTCGATTGCAGAGGATACGACAACAACGAGTAGCACGACGACTTCCACGTCGACGACGACGTTGAATAATTCCGAAGTTCTGACGGGAGGTACGGTTGACAAAATCGCCAGGAGGATCATCGACGATCGACTTACGCCACCCAGAGCTACGGATTTTGCGCCTTGGAATAAGAAGCTACCGTTGGAAGAGATTTACAGAGGTAATTCGCAACCTCCGAGGGTCACCGAGGACGTGGATGATAACGTCACCGATAGAGCTGTACCCAAGAAAACGAGGACGGTGGGATCCACGCAAGGTATGTTTTGACTTCTTGTTTGTTTCAGGTGTGGGGTGTATGTATCTTTAAATCTTTGAGCGGTTCGTTGGTTTCTCACTTTCTTTGGACTTTCTAAACGACATCTTAGTGTACTTTTGTCTGTCACGTCCACTAATAGTACAACAATAGAATCACAAGAAACCATAATTTGACCATTCATCCCGCGCGTGTCCCCGACATTAAAATCAATTCAACATAACACACCATATACCCCTCGCGTTTCCTCATCTGCAGATCCAAGCTGTTGCGGCAGCAAATCGCCGGGATCTAATGGCTTCACGGATGGGAAGGACAAGTCGCAGCATCATCAGAGTCCAAGCTCCGAATCGCAGGACCTCAACGCTGGACCAGCGCCTCGTTTCCACGGTAACAGACCGTCGGACGACAGGTACGTACGTACCCCTCGATGGCACCGGCTGACTCGGATTGTATACAGATTTATCTTGACTCCTCTGTTGGTTTCTTTCTAATACGTATATATAGGTATGGTCATGGGTGGAGAAGCTCGAGCTATCTTGGATTCAGCAAGGACAAGGACTACTACGATCAGCGCAATCGTTACCCTTATGACAGGTGATTTACCTTCGATACTTCTTTCCCGTCCGACTTTATTGAGATCGTTTCGAGGGTAAAAGCTTGGATTTGGGAGTTTTTTTCATGCGGAAGTGATTTGGGAGACTTCTGCGGGGAATAAGCAAACTAATTTCAGTTTTTGTTAAAAGGAAGAATGCTAAAGTTCACAGCTCCTAATAAGCAGAGAAAGTTATAATTCACTCCTGTTAATCAGTCTAATTACACCCGACGTTTATCTCCGCTTCGTCCTTGTACAATTTTAAGCTTGTTTATTCCTTAATTTATCGCTCTGTGCACTAACAACGCTTTAACGCATTTCCTCCAATTAGGTACAGCTCAGCCCAAAGACCATCGAATTCTGGCTACGCTTCCGACGGCGACCGGTATGACATTAATTTAATCCTACTACTTATTTTAATTCCATCGAAATTATTCTCCATTAAAAATAAATCAATACCGACACTCTCGTGCACGTAAAGCTTCACCCTCGTAAAATTAATCAGCACAGATCCTCGCCCGACGTTAATCATACCTCTCGGGCGTTAACGGCCCAATCAAGTCGAAATCGTCTCATAAAAAGTCGTCGTAAAGATAAAAAAAAAAACCCGATATCCTCTACACAGATACAGCACAGCGTCGAGGCCCAGCTCGAACTACGGCGCGTCGGCCGTCGATGGTGACCGGTACGGAGCCAGCAGCAGCAACACTCGACCGAGTAACTTTCAGAGCTCGAATTACGGCTATCCTCCCTACGGCGACAGGCCTAGACCCGGTGGCAGTTACGGCATTGGCCCGAGTAGCAACCAGGACACCGATACCGACTACCCCTTCGCCGAGGGCGGACCGGGCAGTGGAGGACCGCCGTCTAATCTACAGACACAGAAGGTTAGATTTATGGCTTGTCCTCTATGTGGGTCGCAGTTCTTTATTTATCGATGTAGGCAGTAGCTGATTGTATTTATTGGAGCAGAAGGGGAGATGATTTAGTTTTATTTTTGGGTTTGCGATCAGCTCGTTGTATTATTCGGGAATTGACGTACTGTTTTATTTTTACGCGGGAAAATTCCGAGTTAGATTTGCTTTGCACGCGCTAATTAAAGGAATGCATGAGATGAAACTTTGCAGGATTTTGTTGTGTTCTTCAACTTAAGTTTTAGGCAGAACGACGTACATTTAATTCGACTTGTCAATCAACAAAAAAAAAAAACATTTTTTTATATAGAATATATGCCTCTAATTTAATCAACATTTACGCACATGATATAATTAGGCTCGTATATAATTATGTTTCACACCGGCTGTTGACAGGCAGTGGCACTGAAGGCACTGGCAGGAGTCGCGTTGATTGGCGCAGCCGCAGCCCTCGCCTCGAACCCCGTCCTCTTGCCAATCAGCGTTATATCCGGCAGAAGAAAGCGCTCCGCCGAACTCGAGTCTGACAATTACGCCCTCACTGCCTTGCTACAGGGCTACATTCAACCCAAATCAAATGAGGTTTGTGATTCTCTCTCTACTGCACGTTGTACGCTGTACTTCCAATCAGGAGTCTTTTGCCAATTTTTCTTTTGTTATATACTTATTGCGCAATGAAAAAAAAAAATTGCGAAATTGGGGATTTTTCTCATATAAATGGATTATTTTTCTGTAGCGCAGTTTCATAAAGTTATCGAAGCAATTACGCGAGTTGCGTCGCTGTATATACGACATACGTAGAACTGCGTTTTTGCATTTGAGTTTTAATTAATTTTCAAAAAATTGCATGTACGCATTTAGTTAACTAAAAACCAATCGCACATAGGTAGCGCAAAGTCAGCTGGAACGACGTGGAAACGCAGCCTCGAACATCAGCAATAGCAACGAAACGACGACGACGACGACGAGCCAAGAACTCGTAATCAGTCCGCAATGCGTTGCGAGACTTGCCTGTCACGTGCACCGTGATTATCTCGACGAGCTAGAGAAGAGCCGAGTCCAGCTGCAGCAACAGCAGTCCTCGGAAACTGATGCCGTCGATGCTTCGACGGAGACCGACTTACATGAACTCGAGCACTGGTTTGATAGCCTGTAAGTATAGGCGTTTTAGGGATAAATGGATGCATATGAATGCGAGCATATCGTCTGTTAGACAAAGGGACTGATTGCGTCGTGTGAATTACTTTCTCATAGCCTACTTTCAGATATTGACATTTTGTCACAGATTTTCATTGCATATAATTTGTTTGAATATTTTTTAGGATTCACAGTAACATACTGGTGGCCGATTATCTTTCCGACGAACTCAAGTCCCTCATTCAGTCTGCGGTTGCCACTGGATCCGACAAAAACGCTTCGTGCGACAAATTTTCTTGTCTAAATGTGCATGATTCGTCAAGCAAGAAGACCAACTGATTTTCTATCAACGATCTGCATTAGTGTTATTTTATGTTGAACAAAATTATTGTTTTTTAATTGATATTCTTAACATTAGTATTATCCTAAGATTAGTATGTAATTATGACTTGTATAACGTAAGAACATTTTGTTATTACAATCTACTTCCGAACAAACGATATGTGTAATATAAAAACGAGATTTGTATGAAACGAGAGCTTGAAATGCTCATTTTACAAATAAAAATGTGTATAACCAATCTATATAATATAGTAAGCAGCATTAGATATTTTAATTTCACCGCCTACCATGAATGCGTCATCTCGCGACGAAATTTCGAACTGAGCAACTCAGATTATTATCATTTTAGGTTAGGTTAGGTTCGATGATTTCACAGTGTTCTTCTGCTGTCCCTGTCCGTATTAGTGGTAAAAAGTCTGCTGCGGAGTGCGGATCTAGATGCAAATGTACGTAACAAAAAGTCACGCGATTTCACATTTTAGTCGTAAATAAAGATTTTTTTATTGTTTAAATTATTCCTTTTTGCATCAAATAGAAAACCACTGATTTTGAGGTGTATTGGCAACGAAAAATAATCAAAAAGATTTCGTGAACTTTTTTAAAAAATCACTAATTTTTTGTGTAAAGAAATTGATAAAAACAAAAATGCTTTTTCGTTTGGAAAGAGAAGTGATAAATCACTTGTCTTCGAATGCGCAATATTACTCAATAATCTTATGTTGCCCTTGGAACCATCTATATATACAATATAAGCTACGTATACATCTAAAGTAACATTTATTGCATTTACAGTTTTCTTACATGTGAATTATCAAAGCTGTCAAAATGCTACGTACTGCTAGAATGACTGGTTTAAAGTGTCCATCAGGACTGAGTTTTCATACAGCAGTAAGTAAATTGAATTCTACGATAAATTAAATTTTTCAAACTCACAATCAATTACAATTAATGTACTATTTTACAGAGTTCATGCTGTGCTAAATCAGTAAAGGAAGATTTTTCTGAAAAATTGGCAAATGGTCCACAGTTAGAAAATTTTATATCTGGTGATGCTACTGCAACCGAGTACGATGGAATTCTCAAACTGGCCAAAGGAGATAAGTCAAGATTACGATTACCACCTTGGCTCAAGACTCAAATACCAATGGGTAAAAATTATAGCCGTATCAAGTCTCAACTGCGTGATCTTCGATTGAGCACAGTGTGTGAAGAAGCTCGTTGTCCAAATATTGGAGAATGTTGGGGAGGAGGAGCTCACGGAACAGCTACAGCAACAATCATGGTACTTATAAAAAAAACGTATAAAGTAGTTTAAAATATAATCTAAAATTATACGGGCCTGAATAAAATGAATAAATTATAGTTAATGGGAGACACATGCACAAGAGGTTGTAGGTTTTGCTCTGTAAAAACAGCAAGAGCTCCACCACCTCTGGACCCAGAAGAACCAAAGAATACAGCAACAGCAATAACAGAATGGGGATTAGATTATGTTGTATTGACATCTGTAGATCGTGATGGTAAGCCAAAACTTTCAATGATATTTTACTGTCATAATCCTAATGAGTAATATCTCAACTTCATTGTGAATCCAGATGTAGCAGATGGTGGTGCAAGTCACATTGCAGCTACTGTAAGAGAGCTCAAGAGCAGGTAAATACTTGAGGCAGTTTATCTTTTCATTCTTTAAATAGCAATTTCAAAAATACAATTTTTTACAGGAGTAACATTCTAGTTGAATGCTTGGTACCCGATTTTCAAGGAAACTTGGATAGTGTAAAAACAGTTGTTGAGTCTGGTTTGGATGTTTACGCACACAACATAGAAACTGTTGAGAGATTGACACCATTCGTCCGCGATAGACGCGCACGATACAAGTAAGTCAACTATTTGATTTGCTAAAAAAAAAACGCACTCATAAGTGTATTATCTTACTATGAAAATTTAAATGAAATTTGTATACAGGCTCAAATAATTAATTTAATATTAGAGTAAATAGAATAATACAAAATGAACTTAAACAACATCAAGTATAAAGCCTACTCTTGGTAGACGCAATTTCAAAACGTTTTTCATTGTATTTATTTAGGCAGTCACTATCAATGCTGGGGGGAGCCAAGAAGGTCAATCCAGATTTGATAACGAAATCGTCAATAATGTTAGGTCTTGGGGAAACAGATGATGAAGTAATGCAAACCATGAAAGATCTCAGAGCAGCTGGTGTAGAAGCTCTTACACTGGGACAATACATGCAACCGACAAAAAGACATTTAAAAGTGATTGAATATGTGACACCTGAAAAATTCAAATATTGGGAGAAAGTTGGTCAAGAACTTGGTTTTCTGTATACTGCTAGTGGGCCTTTGGTACGATCTTCTTACAAGGCTGGCGAATATTTCCTTACTAATATATTAAAAGAGAAACGGGGTGAAAAGAACGTGGAAGAGAGTACGTAAAAAGCATGATAAATTTATAAATCCTTTGTAAAATGAAAAAAAATTTTTCACAAAGTATACCATATTTTTTTAAATGATCTGAAACCAAGGAAAATCACGTGTCTATTTGTGTAGTCATTGTAACATACTTGTTGATATATAAAAATTAAGAAAATATTTATTTCATAGAGCCGTGCGTACGCTTTTGTTAAGAAAAAAAAGATTATAATTATATATCATGATCTCTTGTGTAAAAAGTTCTTAGCAATACTGAAGTTATACTCCCTTTGTAAATAGAATGTTGTAGAGGTAAAAATCTAAACTAATTGGTAATGTAAAAGTTAATAAAATAAAGAAATATTTTTTGTTATATTAAGAAACAGTGACAGCATATTAATCTTTATTCTTTTATAATAATAATGAAAAACCGAAATTGCAAAATAGTGGGAAAGTTACTTTAATTATTCTGTATCCATGGCGGACGTTCTTTGTTCTGTAGCAACGGCAACTACAGGATCTCTGTGACCTGGGTCGGATGGAGGATCTTGTGGTGGTTGGTCATCAGACGCAATTTCACCCTCAGTTGGTCGGCCTCGTTTATCGTCGCCTTCTATTTGAGTCAGGTATTCTTGAGTTGCAGTTTCATCCAGAATTGAAAACTCAGTGCCTCTACCCACAACACCGATTGAAACATTCTGCAAACCAAGTTAAAAAATATTGAAATGAATTTTTTTATTAAAATCAATTTTGAGTTTGAAATTGTGAGTTTTCACAATGAGATTAATATCTTTATTGACATACCTTTATAGACAGATCAGCTTCATTCGGCAGTGTATCGCGCAATGCCCTCAAGCCGTGCTTAATGAGTTCGTCCAGGTCAGAGCCTAGAAATTCACTAAGATGCTTTTCTAAGTATGTCCGCGCACTTTGCGACCTGGCACCAATTGCCATAGCCTTACAATCAAAATAATTGGCAGATGGGCAAGTCTGATAAATGTGTGGTCCTTGATCCTGTAAAAAGTACAAATTTGAATTTATATGCTACATTGTGTTCTGCTGAGTTTTCTAGAGTACTAAATTTAATATGATAAATACTTACATCATAGCCAGCAACCAAAAGACCAACACCATAAGGCCTTCTATCGTAACGTTGAGTACAGGTCTGCATTTTATTTCCCAAAGTCGTAATAAGGCGACTGACTGGCAAAGTATTGTCATGAGAATACTTGTAGTTCAAGCATTCTGTTCTCATGTACCGGCTAAAACAGAAAAATTAAAAATGAGTCTGTGAATAAAGAAAATAATCTCAATAATAGGGAATAGGAAATTTTTTTGACAAACCTTAGCATCCTGGCATCAGCCGTGAGACCAGACATGGCGATTCCAACATGTTTATCGATGGGGAATATTTTTTTCTGATGGGATGACAACTCTGACGTTGCCCTTTTTAAAGCTACAATAACAGCATGTGTTTTATTCTTAAGACCTACTGTTGCTGAACCCAATTTGACAGCTTCCATCGCATACTCCACTTGGTGCAGACGTCCCTGCGGACTCCAAACTGTGACATCGCTGTCATACTGATTTCGGAACTAGTGGAGAGAGAAATAATAAGATTAAAATCTCGTGGTTTATTGATTTTTTTAAATATTAGTCCAAGCGACCTATAGCTAGAGAATGTATATAAAACCGGCGTCTCCAAGTACGATGACGCGACAATAATAAGGTGCGCATCGCGAATGAATTTCTGCGATACCAACAAGCATTTCGACGTTGGAAAAGCTACGAGAGTAGAAAATCTTGCATGAAAAGGTAACGATAAATATGATTTTCGAAAATTGTCAGCGAAAAATTCGAATAAAAACGGAGAAACAGGGATGGAGTTTTTGAGGTTAGTTTTACGCACATACAATGTAAATAGCTGATCTTACCATTTTTGTAAAGTAAACCTGTTTTCAACAGTCCCACTTGTAATACTGCTTCAATTTCGAAGCATCAATTGTTGTTCGTTTGGTTATAAACTGTCAACTCACGGATCGGCGTGATGTATCAAAAATGAATCTTTGCAAGGTTCACAACCTTACGGAGATTCTCAATGCACAGCTCTTTTTGCCAGTATTGTTTGGCACTTGCATATCGACGAACGCGATTGGACAATTGGGCGAGAGCGGTGCCATCAAGCGGATTTTTGAATTCGTTGAAGTGGACAATGTTGATTTTTTTATTTTTATTACAGCAATTGTTAAAACAAAGTATATTGACATGTGCCGATATAATTATGAGTATACATGGCGTTTTTTGATCTGGCCTAAATGAAAAATTATTTAGTATAAAATTATAACTAAAATATTTATGTTCTCGAATTTTCTGCTCCAAATTAAATGTAATTAAGTATAATTTCATGTAAAAAAATCAATCGATTGGATGTTTGTTACATGCTGAAAGAACACCCACGTGCAGCGATGAAATAATAATTCTGTTGACGGCCAACTTGAATATACAATCATAAATCGTATAATTAAATTATCTGGTGGATATAATAACACCTGCATCAGAGAATTATGCTGTTGCATAAATTCGCTTATATGTATAAACATCGGATCCCTATATAATTCTCGCTCCATATATTTCATGCAGATGACTATCATCAAAATACAAAAATTACATCGACAATGAAGCCTCGGCGCGTAATTCAAGCGCATATATGCATCGAACGCGAGAGAGAGCGAGAGAATAATATTGCAAACGAGGCCAATAACGCCGCGCGGCCGAGAGAAGCTGCAGCTGAGCGCGCGCGCAATGTTGAAGAATTACACTGATATATCCCTGCGGTGCACATAATCACAACGTCTATATAATAGTATAATAAAAGTTCACGTGTAAGTGCGTATATGCATATTGGTTTACCGCGAAGTTCTCGTCTTTCGGTACACGCGGGGCGGCTACACCTTTTTATTTTTTTTTCTCACCGCGGCTACTGCAGTCCGGTGTTCTAGCTCTAGTCTGGATATAAAAGCCGGACGGCGCTGGAGCGTGCGACACTGTCGCACGATAAACACAGTGTAGTGGACGAGGAATAGATAATAATGGAGCGCTGGGTTGGGAAGGTTGCGGTCGTCACCGGGGCGAGCGTCGGCATCGGGGCTGCCATTGTCAACAAGCTGCTGGACAATGGTATGTAATTGTTTTTTGTTGGAGCTTTTTTTAATATTATTGATACCAATTTTAACCGAAAAGCGAGGTGTGAAGTGCGCGAGAGTTATTTTAGTAACTGCATAATTTACGTGTGTTGCCAATTTACCATTATATTTAAAATTACACGTATAATTCCAACAAAAAAAAACAAGATAATGTAAATGACCACCATTTTTAGGAAATTATAAATTTGAGGAATCCATATCGAAAAATTCATGAAACATCAATATATAGAGAAGCCTAGTAAAACTGCAAGTTGACCTTAATATTAGCAAAGTGTTATATATTTCATAATCTCGATACCCGAATTTAAATCAATATAAAAAATGATAAGTTTTTACAATGTTAAAAAGCATCATATATCTATTATAAGAATTTGAATTAAACACACGCCTACTGAGCTTATACCCTGCTGACTGTTAACGTTACTACTTAAACCTGACCCAGACAATATATATATTTATTCGCGCATGTATTCGAAATAGAGAGAAAGCATATATATACCTCTTTATGGTCCATGCACTAGCTAAAGCAAGTCCGCATCAATTATTTCGATTATAAAAAGACGAACCTGAATATTATGAATACAGCCCCGCAATTATGAATCGCAGCCAAGGACACACGGAGTAATAATCAATTAACCGCTGAAAACATCTGCATGCATTGCCTTAATTGACAGGGCTGATCGTGGTTGGCCTGGCGAGAAGAGTAGAAAAAGTCAGGGAATTGATCGACGACCGACCCGAAGCTAAGCTTCACGCCGTCGAATGCGACGTAACGAACGAAGAGAACGTAGTCACCGCCTTTGCCTGGATCAAGGAAAATCTCGGCTCCGTCGACGTCCTCGTCAACAACGCCGGCGTCACCAAAGAAACGACCCTCACCGGTTAATTTTATTATACCTTATAAATTATAACTCCATTTTCACATAAAAACAATAAAATGCGATCTTTGCGAATTCGCAGATGGAAGCCTGGACGATTGGCGGAACGTACTGGACGTGAACGTGCTGGGCCTGTGCGTGTGTACGCGCGAGGCTGTGCGCTCGATGCGCGAATATGACGGGGAATCCGTGATTATTCACATCAGCAGTTTAGCAGGCGAGCGCGTGCCGGCCGTGCCTGGATTTAACGTTTACCCCGCCACAAAACGGGCCGTCAACGCGCTCGCTCAGACGTTGCGTCACGAGCTTGCTGGGACGAAGATTCGCGTGTCGGTAAATAAAATACAATGATAATTTAATATGTTTAGTTATATGTGTATTTTTATGCGCGTAATATTGAGTGTAGCTATTATATTTAAACGAACGATCGTGGTTGCGCTTTCAGACGATCAGCCCAGGACTGGTAGCAACCGAACTCATGGCAAATTACTCAGCGTTCACACCCGAGGTACTTACGGCATTGCCAGCTCTATTGCCGAATGACGTTGCTGAAGCGGTGACCTTTGTTCTGTCCATGCCATCGCATGTTTTGGTATCTATTTTTTTTTTTTTTTTTTTTGCTGTGGATTTTCAATCGAGTCTTTTTTTTTTTTTGCTGATCTAATATAATTTATGTTACTTTTTAGGTGCAAGACATTGTACTTCGACCACTGGGCGAATCTTGGTGAAATATCAAATAGAGATTACTACTCTGAAACTATTTTATAAAATTTGTAAAATATAACAAGTTAGATTATAATAATTTATGTATTAATTTTTAATATTTTAATCAAATTATGTCAAATAAAAAGTGAAAAATATTAGTATGGAATAGGGTGAATGAATAACAGTCATTGCTATTTATAAATAATAAATCTTTTATTTAAAGCGATGTCAAAAACTGTCTTACAAAAATGCAAAAAGAACATTTTATAATCTTGTCGTCTTCATCATGTTATTTTCACACGGTAATATCGCGAATTGGAGTAATGACAAGATCGCGGATCAGAACTGTATCGGGAGTTTGAATGGTCAGCAGAACTGCATCCGCTACGTCCTTGGGTTGTAAAGCTAAGCGAGGCTTCTCCCTAAGAGTTCTCTCCGTCATCGCAGTATCGACCAGTCCAGCAACGATGCTCTGTAATTATAATGAATATAATAGAATCGTGTACTAAAATCGATATTTTAGTTTCTTTATAGCTATTTATAGCTATTTGCAGATTTGTAGAAAAACTTACGGTAACTTTGACATTCGAGTGCATCCGAGCCAGTTCTATGCGAAGGTTGTCGGTCAGATTGCGTAGCGCAGTTTTGCTTGTTAAGTACGACGAAGAAACAGGACGGTTACAGTCCATCGAGTGCCAGGCGCATATGTCGTTGATGTTTATGATGATTCCGGTGTCCAAACCTAAAAACCGGCAATAATTATAGATACGCGTGATATTTACATGTAATAAATAACGAGGGAACGTTTAATTATACATATATCATAAAAATTACCCTTCTTCTTCAATTGTTTTAGCATTTCTTGGGTCAAAATGACTACTCCTAAAACGTTGATGTCCATAGTCTTTTTCCATTCTTCGACGCCTCGTTCAACGAGCAACGATGGCAAGTTGACCGCGGCGCAATTGACCAAAATCTCAACAACGCCGAGGTTCTTCTCGATCCATTCCATCGTTCGGATTATTTCGATCTCGTTGCCGAGGTCACATTGAATCGGAATAAGTTTTCCCGACTTGTTCTTCCATTCGTCAGCAAGAACCTAATAATTTACAAAAATTAATTATTGCATAATTACAATATTACAAACTAAAATTAGTTGGAATCAATCTAGCCAGCTATACCTTCATTTTATCGACGCGACGAGCAATTCCGACGACTTTCATTCCATGGTGAACGAGCAGTTCGGCGACGGCTTTGCCGATTCCACTGCTGGCTCCGGTGACGAGGGCGACTTTGTTAATCCAACGGTCCATGGTTCCTGAGATTGAGAGAACTTGAAGTTCGTGAATAATTTTGCTCGAGAAAGCGAGAAACTTCGAAGGCGAAACTGCTGAGGCGAACTGTGCTTTTGAACGCTCTCGGCCCACCTTTTATACGCGATGATTCTGTGTCTCTGATGCAGCATCCACCCTCTGACACTTGACGTGATTGCGACGAATCTCGTTTTTTTTTCTCTTTTTCGACGAGCGATTACGGCGCTCGTCTTTGGTCGCTGTTATGCGAATAAAATTATTGATATAGCGTTATTTAAAGAAGGTAGATATAAATGCGTTTACTCCAATTACGGTATTATTTATGTGCCTCTGTATTATAATCTTTTGGTGATTAATGACATATAATTGTGACACTTTTACATAACGAATTTATTTGTCATAATATGAGGCGATTTTTTAAATATTTTGTATGAATTATGTTATGAAACAATTTTAATTTCGTTTTGAAGTTATAAGTAAGGAATCATAGCCTCGAGAATATATGATACGTTTTAAGAAATGAATTAAAAGATATCCACATTATTCTATATAAAAATTCATCCTCATGCTCGTACTCTAGAAAAGTTTTGATTTTATATTTTGTATGTATATAAATATAAATTAAAGAATTGTTACTGAGATAAAAAAATCTCGACGAGAAATCAGATCAAATTTTTAATATTTAATTTAACGGAAATTTATTTTATTTTTTAAGTTTCTAATCAGATAGATATACTTCACACGTCGGACATCATATTTTTATCTCGAAATATTAATTAAAGCTCGCACGCATATAGGTATCAAGTACTGGTGCAATACGAGAGTAAAATTAAATCATGTCTGATGGAATAGTTTTCGAATAATCTTTTCCAGAAACAAATCAATAAAATATTAATTATATATTCATGCAGCCTTTTATCGCGCGTCCATAGCAAGTCAAGTTCAAAAAGTCCCCTCTTCATGGTGAATTGCGATAGTTTCTTATATGATCCATTATTATTATAATTATATAGATATGAAAGTGATGAAACATCAGTCAAAAATTAATATCAATATCGAATGGTTACCTTTCTCATATACATTGTACGATATAATGTAGTAATAAAGTGCTTGTTATTAATACTTCATTATCGAGGATATGGATACCTCAACAGTGCTTCCAATTTGCATCATGCTCTGATAAACCTAATATACTTAAAAATTTATAATATATAATTTATAATATTTTTTTTTATTATTAAAAATTTTCATCACAAGAAAATAGAATTTGAAATATTTTCATTTAGAATAATTTTTATAATATTTTAGACAGAAAAATATGAATTTATTTATTTTTATATTAAAATAAAAATTCTTTTGGTCAACCGCTATAGTCTTGAATTAATCTCGAGCAGTATAGATGACTGGGATAATTCGTAAAAACGTAAAAGTGAATCCAGATAATGAAAAATATAAAAAATAATTCAGAAGGTTCGTATGATGTTATAATTTTTAATTTTACGTCACAAATAGCAAACAAGTATTTTTATGAGGAAAAGTGTCCATGCGCTACCTATTTTCACCTGCCTGAGACACAGAGAGTTTAGGCGGTAACGAAAGGGCTCGCAAAAAGGCCAGTCCAAAACTACTTTGTTTTGGTATTGTAATCTATACCTATCATTGTACAAAGTTTGAAGCTCATATTTACACCTCGTGGAATCTCATACGATTAACATCTCACGTATCTGAAATGCCATTCAGTAAGATCTTTATATGTACAAGGAAGCTTCAAACTTTGTAAAGTGATAAATAATTACAATAATAATTAATTTTTTTTATTATTAAATTTGAAAAGGAAAGGAGCTATTATATATGTAATCATTTTATAAAGATTGTAACAATAAGTTTGATAAATAATATTTATTCATTGTCGCGTAATACTTACACGAGTACAAGAGATACATATAAATAATTTCAACACTTTTTGGCATACACGGCCAATGTGTGTATTATGATCAATATCTTCCTGATTTTCTTCAATCCAATCATTTGTCTAGATGAGCAAAGCAGGCGAATATACATAAAGATCGATATTTTTTTAATGCTTATATATAATAACAAAAAATATCGGTGACCGGTTTCTTTTTTAAGATGGAAAATTTATTATAAATCATCATGCATGGCAAATATATAAACTGTAGAACAGGTTACCTATATTAACTTTCTAAATGAGAAAATTCAAAGAGCTGCAAAAATACTCATTTTATAGATTTTTTTTACAAATTTTAATCATAAATACGTGATATATTTATATCCACATATAATAATGCTACTCATATATTATGTGCAAAACGAATATTGTGGTGATTAGACAAACATTTGTAAAAGTGAAAGATTAATAGGTGTTTTCTTCAAGTTGGACTTGTGTACATGACACTAGTGTATAGTTTCATGAAATGATATCATTAATGTTATTTTTTTACAAATTGCAACTTGTACAACATGCGATAACTTGTTATACTGTTGTAGGCAGAAATAAGCAGTATCTATACAAACGTATTTATTTATTTTTGTGAGAAGGAAGTTGAAAAAAAGAGTTGTTAATTTTATTATTATATGAGCACTTAAGCTTGTCACCAACAATTTTATAAAACGACTTTTTGAGACTTTCTTCCAATTAAAAGAGGGCTTTGATATTTGTTAATTTCAATACGCGTTTATTGATAAATTGAGTAGAAATATAAAAATTAGAAAACAAAATGATTAGTATATACCATGACCCCTTCACCTGGTCAAACGTTGCTTCTGATCAACGCGCAGTAATAAACTATGAACTACTTACTCAAATCCTGGAAATGATTCGTGACCCGAATCAAACATTTATAAACAGTAGCAGCATATCGATAAATAAAATTAAAAAAATAAATAAATAAAAAATAGTAACAAGGTCGCTAATAATTTGGAACGTTAACTGACAATGCGAAAGATCAAATAGAAAATATAGAAAGTACTTTTAAGTTTAAGGAAGAACATATTAAAGCTAGTGCATGCAAAAACTTTAGAAGACGAGGCTCGATTAGAAAAAACCGATGTACAAATACCTTTAATCCGAACGAATTGAATCCTCCGGTAAATGTTTGAAAGTATCCGTTGTCAAGGAAATCAATCCTACACGATCCGTATATATTTTTGAAAGATCCTTTGATTTTATGAAAAACATGCTTAACTCGAGGAATCGAAATTCTCGCCTCCTCTTGCTATTCAAAGGTATCCATGATTTTAATGCGAATTCCAAATTATTCCCGCGAAGAGGATCCTATGATAAGCTCCGATAGACATATCAAAGATTGTCAAGCAAGGTATTGCATCATCGAGAGAAGATCTATGATGAAATCCTCTTGTTCTATTCTCCATTTCAGTAAATGTCTTACGCTTATCCTCGACTTCCTTAATTTAACAAAAATGTGTAATGAAACACATATTCCCAAGTGTTTGTAGGACACATTGCACACATCCATTGAATCTCCTCTTCAGTAAATCCTTTGATACATGAACTTTCGCTGCTTCGATGACTTAACAGCAAAGAGTCAAATGTCTCTTTCACTTAGTCTTTAATAAATAAAAAAAAAAAAAATGCACAAATGAAAATTGAAAGCTGATCCAGATCTTAAGAGACGTGTGCAACTCCTTAAAAAATTGACTACAAAACTTGGGAATGGTGCTTTGATCCTTCCTATACGCGAAGAATTCCTTTAAAAATGCAATCCTTTTTTGAAAAGCGACTCAGAGTCCGATATCCTGAATCCGATCCTTTTTAAATCCTCTTCGCGATTAAATCCATTATCCCTCGTTTTAATCCTATTTCCGCGATCCTTTCCCGATAATTCTTATGCTCTCCGCGCGAAATCCGTCCAAAGCAACGCGTCGCGTGTGCATAATCCATCCAAGAAGCAAGACCATCATGTGTGGGTTTCAGGTTTTTCATTCATTGTGTTACAATCCAATCCAATATACAAAAGAAGAAAAAATACATTAGTTTCAAATTCATTACAATAAACGCTAATTATTATTCAATAATTTATATCTAATGATTGAAGCGAACATTTTGTCCAACAAAGGGATTGCAAAATTTATAATATGTTATATAAGAATAATAATAGTCTGATTAAAAAAGTATGGTGTAATGAATAAATATTTGCGTGATCGAACTTTATTATAAATAGGTCAACAATTTTGCATCCCTTTGAAAAATGATTCAATGCCATGGTTATTACATGATTATTACATTATCAAAAGTTTTCACTTCAAACGAGAAGTTAAGAAACTCGCAGCAACAAGAATAAATATCATTCACAGGCGTGAATATTTTAATTTAGGCTTGCTCCAAAAAACGCATGACATTAGTCATATTTTCAAACTTACTTTACAATTCATTGTTCTTAATGCTAAGTTTGTTGTTTTTAAAGTGGACAATGTACGAGGGAAACAAAGCAAATTGGATGGGTAAAACAAGTCTGTTATGTGAAATTTCTGGAAATTAAAATTTTGTGCCTATGGTATCTCCCAACGCGTGATTTATCGTTGTTCGGTGGATAAATTAATGAATGATCGAAAAGTGTTCTCTATTATTTATAAATTTAGAAATTTAATGCAACAAATTAGTGTTCAAGTTTAAAATTCATTCAGTTTCCAAAAGTTGTTTAGAAAAAGCTTGTATAACAAATTTTTGTGTTATAGTTATTTTATAAATGAGCAGAGGAATGTATCTCATTACAACGTACAAGTACCATGTGACTAAATGTATTTCTTAACTGATTACTTAGCGTTTAAATGACTCATTGAATAAAAAAAAGAGACTTTATTAATGTACTTAATAAGTCTCACATGAAATAACTCAAACAAATGTACTGCAATTAGTTACAGTGTAACTAACTGTTCACAAATTTACTAGTTAACATATGACAAATCAAAAAGCTTCATTAGAACTTAAGAACAATTTACCAGTTTACCAGAGTTAAAGCTTAGCTCAAAGCTTTTTAATTAGCAAAATTCTATCGCAAAACAAACGCAGCACAGTAGTAAAATATGTTGATTGATTGTTATCATAGAGTATAGTATTTATCATACGTACACTCTAGTCATATGAGCGAGACCTGGAACGTGACCTCGATCGCGAATAATTTCTACGCAATGGTGAATATGTTGGTGAGCCTCTACGCCGTGGGCTGTAGCTCCTTGAACGACTTCTACCTCTGTCTCTATCTTCACTACGACTTCGATCACCACTTCCACCATGATCTTCCTTTACTCTTATGTAAGCAACTTCGCCCTGAAATTCAAATAAAAACCGTGCTTTAATATCATTGTCGCATATTGTTGTTATGTAATGTTATAAGATTTAGATCATGTTGATTAAAATGTAAAAATCTTACCTCGTGAGATCTGAATCTCGAGTCATCCAGCTTTTTAACTGCATATTTCATGTCTTCATATCTTAAGAATTCAACTACTCCAGTTCCATCCTTGTAGACATCTGCAAAACAAACATCCCCAGCCTCTCTCATATGATCCTTCAAGTCTTGCCAGCTTCCAGAGGGTGGTAAGCCAGTGACCAATACTCTGTATTGAGATCTTCTGGCAGGTGGCCCTCTTCCTCTGGAGTTACCCATATCGCCACGTCCTCTACTGTCTCCACCACCTCTGCCTCGGAAACTACTGCTTGGTCCACCCCCACGAGGAAACTCAACTCGTAGTCTATATCCATCATAGTCATATCCATCTCTTGCATGGACAGCATCTTCTGCATCTCTGTAGTAAAAAAAAAGGATTTGATTAAATGTTGACTTCAAAAGCACACAACTACTACATAAATACAATGTGTAATGCTTTCACTTATGCATTGTATCTAGAATAGCATTGTGCAGTACATCACATTACAAGCATTGAATTAAAATTCATCGACAGACACTTTACTTCTTACTTGCTTTTGTTATCGGCCTTACGTTTGAGGCGTTTTAAAATTTAAATGATTGACTATTATTAGCATGACTGGTTATAGTACTAAAATTAAAATGAACGAAAGGTCAGAGTATACATAAGAAAAATAACACATACCTAGGATCATCGAACTCGACAAAAGCAAAGGGTGGGCCTCTGCGGTTCTTCAGGTCGACGAAGGTAACCTTGCCGAACTTGAAGAAAAGGTCCTGGATATCCTTGGTGCGGATATCGGGCGGCAAGTTTCCAACGTAAATTCTGCACTCGTTGCGACCTCCGCCGCCACCACCGCCGCCACCGCCACCACCACCACCGCTATGAGACATCCTCGAGGAGTAGCTTGTTATCGAAACGAAAAGCTGCGTCTAACTGACGGCGTCTATGTACTGTGTTTATAGCTCTGAGTTACGCTGATACACGACTTTCTTCCAGGTGGAAACAAACAAGATGGCGTGGAGACGATGCCCGGCGGCGTATAGAGAGAGAGAGAGCTGTGGTGCGCGGCTGCTCCAGTTTTTCTGCGCTGCGGAGTGCGAGGACTGCGACAGACGGCGACTCACAGAATAGAATATACGGACACCGACACTTCGCTCTCACTTCCACCCCCCACTGCCACTTCCGCTTGTTATGCGCATGCGCGTGAAAATTTTCTTGTTTCCGTTGCGCGGGTTGCACCGTTTTGCAATTGACTATTCGTTATTACTTATTATAATATTAGTCTGCTGTACATATAGTAATCTTTTGTTACTTGATAATTATTCAGAAACCAAATTATTTTTACAATAAAAAGTTCATGAAAATAAACTTTTGCGTATTCGCCTTTTTTGTCAAGCCACAAGTGGTGCCACAAAATACACGCGAAACCTCATAAGGTGGCCAAAATCGGAACTATCTTATTGGTGAAAACGGTTTACTTACGGGCTATATTACGATATATGCAATGCGGTTACCTTTCGAGCATACACTATAGTATATGCTCGAAGCTTATCACACTGTGCATGCAGGCAGCTAGGCGTATCGTGCGCTGCATATCTGGATTGTTTACCGACTTTGTGGCTCGAAACTGACGATAGAAAGGGAAAACAGGAAAACTATGCAGATATCATCGTCCAGTACTAATATATGCGAGCTGTAGGATAAGAATGTTTATAATTGTGCTGCTACTATATCATAACTGTGGGCTTGACCAGCCGTGAATTTTTATACCTTTTTTTATACGAAAATCTCGGAGACGAGGAAAAATGAGTGTTCGATTTTGCAAGTGGAAGAGAAAAATCTCGTAAACACAGCTGGCCTTAAAACTGATTCCAAAGTATTACAAAAGTGTCATGTTCGTCAGATGTTTTTGAGACAATATATATGCAACTTAGCTTAATTACTGGATCGAATATTCTTGAAGTCCAGCACCCAAAGACTGACTGATTGCATTCCAAATTTATAATCATGCGATGTACATAAAAATCTGTGATTTTTCTATGCTAGTGTTGAAAGTGCCTTCTTTATACTTTTATAATAATAAAACAGAGAATTATCTACTGAGCTGTACATGCAACAAGTATTAAATCAAAATTATTCATTAGTAAAAGGTAAAAAATTCATTAAATGGTTGATAACACTGAATTTATGTAGCGATAAGGCAGTAATTTTGCATGTATAATTTTACTTTATAACCAATTGTTATAACCTACAACTATTAATTTTGATGCATGATTAAAGGAATAAGTAATGGGCAAGGGAGAGGTGAATAACAGAAAAACGGATACAAATGAGTCAACAATTTATTTGACAAAAACTCCATCAGAAGCTAGCAAGATGCTGGAGGCAGCTCTTCTTCAGATGGATGGCATCTTGTCTGGTATGGCAAAATTTTTCTTTCCTTTTATAATAAATTAAATATTTAAAAACAATATTCATAAATTGAATAAATTATTGTTTACAATAAAGGAGCAGAAAGCAGTTCAGAGTGGAAAGATTCCATAAAGGAACTTACAAGAAATTTGGTTACTGTAATTCAGAATTCGCCTTCCCCACCACCTCCACCTGATGCGAGAACTGTTGAAATTCTAGTTCAATGGCTGCAACCGGTAAGAAAATATTTCTTTTTCATTAAAATACATCAAAATACACGTTGAGCAGGCAAAAATTTCATAAGCAAGCTGGTATTAGTAATATGAATAATAATAGTTGATTCCCTTAGTTTTTGCATAAATAAATTTAAGATAGTGGTTTTTGTCTTAAAACAATAAATTATGAGGTAAAGGAAGTTGTGAAACAACTACTATAAATAATTTTTCGTATTTCAACATTGAATCTGAGGAAAAATCGCAAACATTGCAAAAAAATGCTTTGCAAAAGTAAAATTCTCTTTGGTTAAGAAATCTAAATATGACCCTACATCATTGTGCATTCCTTTATACTGTGAGCACAAAGAAGCAACCGTTGAAGTTTCTAATAAAAGGACGAAAAGTCAAACGCATAGTTGTACGAAAATACATACAGAAAATTTCAATTATACATAGATTTATCCAATTCGCACAAAAATGTTTTTAAGTCGACGTTAATTATAAGCATAAAATTAATACTCATTCCAAATTCGCATAGAAAATAATGTAAAGACTGATAGACATCGCCACGCGGCTTACTCGCTATAGCGGTATGCCTATACATATACACGAATGGGCCCGAGAGCACCGACTGCCAAGGAGGCGCATCTATTTATAAAATTTGTCTGTAAAGACTCCTCCGTTGTTTAATTTTAGTTTTAGTAACGGAGTCTGACGCGACGCACGACGAACGCATCAGGCACAACCCTTTGCACGCGAATTCTCGTGTCCTGCATCGTTATTTCGCCGAAATATCGTACAATTTAAATTTCTATCGTCGCAGAGTTTTAAAAATATCAACTGTGTGTATTATGAGCTTCTTTCGGCTTGGGTGTGTGTTAAGAAAGTCGGTATCTTCGTAAAGTAAAAAAAGAAGTGCTACTATTTCCGCAAATTCGTCACCAGAAGAAACTGCCATGGAAGACGAAGACAAATCCTGTTCAAAAGGTTGCCGCTCTGGTATAATCATCAATAAATTACTATAAATTCATACATTTCCACTCGTATTTTCCAATCTCTGGCGCTTGTATACTTGACACAAGCCAAATAAAAGATAAATAAAAACAGAGAAATTGTAAATTACGTGACGTGCATTGTGGGTCAGATAGTCAATCCGAGTCGTCCGATGCAGCTTCGACAATCAAGCGATGGGACAACCGCTGGACAGCCTCGGAGGTCTACGACTCGTCCGGAACAACGTCGACTTCTGAACCTGGCGAGGATTACTATCCGGAAAACTGTCATTCTTCGACATTCGACGTCCACAATCAGGCCAACGCCTTCTGCAAGTCACAGGGCTGCATCTGTCAGTCCTGTCTCTTGGGCTTCGCTAGGATCATTGCTCTGCAAGGAAGTCTACCAAACGTCTGCAATCCGCACGTAAAAAGCGCATCTTGCTCGAGGTCTCAAAAAGAAAATATTCTGTAACGATAATTTGTAAAGCGAAAAAAGCGATATAACGATCCGATAATGTATATTGAAGGCACCATCAGTCGTGCAACTGTTGCGCACTGCAGCCGCAGCAGCAGCAACACGTGCATCAGTCCAGTAACTCGTACCAGACGCTTGGGTACGAGGCCGGGAAAAGTCAAGCGAATCATCATCGCGGAGTTGGCTCGTTAGATCGACGCCGACGGAGACTTCGCAATAAAATCGATCGCGAGCACCGAGCCAAAAGCCAGAGCGATCTCATCTGCTTCGAGCAGAGAAACAAGCCCCATTACTGCTCGCTGCAACAGGTTCACGGCCCGAATAACAATAATCCCCAAGCCAATACCGAGGTATCGATGCCCTTTGTTGAGAACCAGCTTGGTTGTTAAATTTTTGCTCTTGTTTTATTGTCACGTTGATGATGATTGAATTTTGGGTTTTCACTTTGTTTATATTTTTACAGGAGCGACTCCGAAAGCTTGAGAATGAACGAAGCGCGCTACACATGGAGATTTCGATTTTGTCAGAGCAGGTCGATGCTCAGTCCAGTAAGATCAACGAGCTGGAGAATGCCTTGCAAGAGAAGAAGGACTCGCTGAGACACATGGAAGAGTCCCTTCAAAAAGAAGTATTATCGCGCAGTGCACTTGAGACACAAAAGCTGGAATTGCTCAGTTCACTGTCTGAGATGAAGCTGCGACAGGCTAGCTTGGAACACGAAAATTTGGCTCTGCGAACCGCCAACCCTCTGACGAATGTAAGATGGATGGGACTTTTTTTTAAATTTTACTCAGTGATTGCAATATGAAATCTTGATTACAAAATTACTCTTTTTCAGGGTGAACGATTTAGCAGGCACGCCGGGCACTACAGCAGCTTACCGCGTCCACCCACCACGAGCAAGAAAGGCGTAGCTTTTGGTAAGACTCCAATCGTATCTGCCGCACAATCAACAAATTCTCTGGCGATTAGGGGAGTGTCGGCGAGATGTCTCTCAGCCCCTGCCTTAGGTTCTGTTAAAATCATTATTATCTAGGCATGAACAACTTTTGCCTGGTTACACCTCGACTAACGCCAGAATGGCTCTTTGTCTTTGTACTGACGTGCTTTTCGTTGCGATGCCCTTTTTAACAATCGTTACTAACTAGTTTTGCTCCGTTCGTTTTTTCTTTCCCGATTTCATTGCGTATATTAAACAGTGCGAGTCAGAAAAAGACAGCCGTTGAGTAATGAGATATGCGTATGTATATCGGAGAAAGTGCGCTTATGCTAGTCGCGGCTTCTGACGCAATGATTCTCGGATGTACACAGCTGGAATCTTGTTGCAAATGCCTTTAATAATATTATGCAATGTCAATGTTGAATGAGCAACTTCTATTTCACTTTGCGAATTAGAACAGAGATATAACTGTGTTTTTACTTTTGATCGCAGCCGACGAAGAAAATACCATAATGTCGGACAGTGTCAGTTTCATCAAACCCGTGCCAACAAAACCTTTTGGACAATTGACGGTCGACGACATTGGAGAGTGGCTGGGACAATTGGGATTGGAGAGCTATACAAATGAGCTTAAACGTTGGGGTGCGACCGGAAATAAATTGTTGGATGCTTCTCACAATCAGATTGAAAAAGAGTTGGATATAAAGAATCCTTTGCACAGGAAAAAACTGCTGTACGCTATTGAATCAGAAAGATGCAATGGTTCGGGTTTTCTTGGTTCTGAAAAGGTAAGATCCTGCCATGAGTTTTTTATTGCTCTCCCATTTTCGGTGTTACATTATACATGGTTTTATTACTTAGATGGACAGCACTGCAGTATTACGCTGGTTGGATGACATTGGCCTTCCACAGCACAAGGAAGCTTTCCACAATGCCAAAGTTGACGGACGAGTTTTACATAGACTAACAACAGAAGATTTATTGTTGCTCAACGTTACAGCCCAATTACATGCAGCAAGTTTGAGACGTGGCATCCAGGTAATGTAGTACCTAAATAAATATCCTAACAATATGAAGTGCGTCGCTAACAGAACATATACACATTTTTTAGGTATTGCGAGAATTGAATTTCGAATATGATAATTTAGAACGCCGATCTGTAAGTGAGAACGGATTGAACGACGATTTTGATGGCGAGAAAGTAAAGAATCGAGTAGCTTTGTGGACGAATCACAGGGTGATGGAATGGCTTCGCGTCGTTGACCTTGCTGAATATGCTCCGAATATGCGTGGCTCTGGTGTTCACGGTGGCCTTATGGTTTACGAACATCGCTTTACATCAGAATTATTAGCAACTTTGCTCAGCATACCACCAGCTAAGACGTTGCTACGGCGGCATCTAACTACTCACTTTAATCAAGTCGTCGGCAGGGAAGTTGTTCACCAGAAGAGGGAAATGGAAAATACACTCGGCTTTATGCCGCTTACATTAACAGCTAGATTAAAGGTCTATACTTACGCTTTTAGCTTTTTTTTTTGTATTTTCATTAGTAGTTATAATAATAATATAAATATAAATTTTTATATAGATACCCAAAAGAACACAGTTCACATTGAAACGTAAGAAAAGTAAAAATGAAGTGGACTTCGGAAACCTGGTCTGTCCGCTTGAAGAATCGCCACCAGGTACACCATCAGTGCCCTCACCAAATTCAGGCAGCCTTAATCTCAGCTCACCTACATTTTAACAAAACAAAAAATCACAGATTCATTCAAGCTGTCATCTAAAACTAATCTGTAAGTTCTAACTCCACTAATGATTTGAAAAAAAAAACATTAACTCTAATCAATTCTTCTTTTGTTTTTGTTCTTTTTTTTTATTTTGATATTTTCTATCAACAATGAGGCTTTTATTCTTGACCAGGGCTCCTGAAAATAGTAATATATATTTATTCATTTATAAATAATTGTTTTGGTTGTATAATTATTTTATTAATGCTTTTTAAATATTAACATTCATTCTTTAACAAAAATTTAACTTGATTTCTTGGCATTCATATTTAAAAGCTTTGAGCTTATTTAACGCTTTTTCATAATTTTATTATTAGAAGGACTTAGTCTTTTATTTGATTAGTTTCAGACACGGAAAATGGAGAAAACAGACGAGTAATTAGCTGCATATGAAGAATGTAATTAGAAGGGAGATAAATTTGATAAGCAAAGTTGTTTGCATATGCATATATAAAAATATATATATTTTCTATCATATAAGATATTTAGAAGAATTATACCATTTGTAGCATAAGAAATTCATTTGTGCCTAAAATATGAAATAACTTTACTTAAGTATTGAGTAGCTGCAGCAATAATTCTTTTATTAAATATTTCGGCAGCTTAGGGACCACGTTCTGCTAGCCACAAAGAGCGCGATTTTAACCATTTTTTAAAAAGACGATAAATTTGCATTTTGTAAACAATATACACCGACACACTTTTTTGACAATTAGTATGTATACAAATTTGTAAGTATTTTTCCTATTGGAACTATAATAATACAACATGTAAAAGAAAAATTGAATCATGTAATTTGTTATAAATTATATATTTATATAAAACTGTATACAAAATTATGTACACACAAGTAATAATAATTTTTTCAATCCAAGTAATTGTTGTATTTCTTTGAAAACATCGCCAACTGCACTGCGAACGCATGTGAAATAGTTAAGAAATTGTGGTGCAACTATCACTGATAGAAATTAGAAACAATGATAGTTCGAATATATTTCATGCGGTTTTACGACAAAATACGTGGGGGGGGGGGGTCGCCACGCCGTAGCAAAGGCTGCACATGTGCTGCTGAGCGGGTTTGGAATGCTCGCTTTCGAGCAGTTTGAGCATACAATTATACTATCTTCACTGTTAAAATGAGCATTTTGAGCATTTAGTGCTCGAAAATTTGACAAGCTGTAATAGCACAGCCTATTCGAACTATCATCATTTCAAATTTGTATCAGTATAATAGACGTGTGATGGGCTGCGCATGCACGTGACTTTAGATATGATTAAAGCGCGATATTTAAATTTAGTATTTAATACATATATAACTATTATTATAGAATTATTAGAAAGTACAAAGGCATTTCTGTTTGGTCACTCAAAGCTAGGCAAATGGTAATATAAATCTTTAGAATAGGAAACCATAGAGTCTCGAGTTCACAAAATCTCAAGAGTATAGATTTATGTTTAGGTAAATAGAAATTCGTAGAAAGCTTAAGACAAAAACTGTACTATTGTATTAGCGAGCGACACGTGGTTTTTATGTGCTATAAAAACTAAGGACTGAGAGCTCGGGTGGCCAACACATGTACGCGAAGTGCGTCATACAGTCAGGCCCTTTGTATAGATTTTCCACCACCGCGTAGACCAGCTGATCGATACCGATTCGTTCGTAGCATTTCGTTAGTCCGCGCGGAGTCGTTCCGATTCGTCAAGATCATCAAGATGTGTCCCTCTACTCAAGGTCACGCCCTCAACGTCAGCAGAAGAGGCCCAGCAGCATCATCGCAGCTCCGGAGAGCAACAGTCAGAGTCGCGAGTTCGTAGAGTTAGCTTATAGCATGAGAGTCGATTTAACATTAGAATCTTAGCTACTTTGATGTTAGGATTTTACTTGACTATATACATAAGTTTTTAGGAGGTTATCCTAAAAACTTGTTTAACCTTAAATCACCTTGTGTTATTATTAATATCACCAACCTAATTTATTTTCGCGATTAGAGAGAGCATTTCAATGCTCGTTCGAATTAAACAGTAAAACTCCCGCTTCAACAAATGGTGCTCCCAAAGTGATCGGTTTTGCGCGACGTCACAGACGAGATGTGCGGCGACACCTACAGGCGCACTGCGGGGCGATCTACTCAAAAGTATTGGTAGATCGCCCCTCTTGTTAATGTTAGTGTCATACTTAGACTGATTTTCCCGCGCAGTTCCTAAATACAGTCGCGGGATAGAAATTTACGTCGTGCAACCGACGCTTTTGCCGAAAGCCTTTGAGAAAAGTCTTTGATATTTACAATGTTTAATCAGCGATAGCCGTTAGACAATTTTATTTTTGTTAAACAAAGTGCTGAAGAACACAAACTTGGATCAAACTTACAGAACTTAGTAAATCAACAAGTGGGAACTAAAATAAGAAAGTTAGATTGTAGCCTGTGGATTCTTTAACTGTAGTTACATTCTTTAAAGAATCTCGTATTACCAAAATTAATAACAATGGATAATTTTGAGGAGGATCAAAGATCCAAAGACTTGGAGAGGCAATACCTTGACTTCTTGGATGATCACGTAAAACGATTCGTTTGTTAATAGATTGATGTATTCAATTACTGTACATATTTAAAATTTGTCGTATACTTGTAGGAAGACCAAGGAACGTATACAGGTTTAGTGAAAAATATGATAGAAGAAAAGAAGTACAGATTAATTGTAAATATTAATGATCTTCGAAAGAAAAATCCTGAACGAGCAGCCAGGTATTTTATCATACAAAGAATATACAGAAAAATAATTACTCGAATCTATTCTTTCAAATGAATCATTTAAAAACAATCGTTACAGCTTACTCAACTCATCTTTCGAAGAGCTGATACCCTTTCAAAGAGCATTAAAGCTTTTTGTGAGTAGTATCGACACAGATTATGCCAAAGGAAATACTGAATTTTTTGTTGGCTTTGAAGGCAGTTTTGGTAATAAGCATACAACGCCAAGAACATTAACTTCCAGATATTTGGGAAACATGGTATGCGCGGAAGGAATTGTTGTCAAATGTCAGTATTTATTCTGTTCCACAATAATGAATATAAACTTCAATATGAACATAAGCTAAATTTATTATTTGTTATGTTTCAGGTTCTCTGGTTAGACCAAAAGTAGTCAGAAGTGTTCATTATTGCAGTGTTACAAAAAGCATTGTTGAGAGAGCATATAGTGATTTGACATCTTTTGAGGCATTTCCAGCATCCGCAGTGTATCCTACACAGGTAATTTTTCAATTTCAATTTGTCATTAATTGGAATAAATTTTTGTGTTATTTAACATTTTTTGTAATTTGTGCTTACAGGATGAAGATGGAAATCCTCTGGAAACTGAATATGGTCTTTCTACATACAAAGATCATCAAACACTCACTATTCAAGAAATGCCTGAAAAAGCTCCAGCTGGTCAATTGCCAAGAAGTGTTGATGTAGTTTGTGATGATGATTTGGTAGATCTATGTAAACCAGGAGATCGAATACAAGTTGTAGGAAATTACCGCTGCCTTCCAGGCAAAAAGAATGGATATACCTCAGGTGCCTTTAGGTAGTTATCTTTTTCATTGAATTTTTAATGTAATATTCTGATCTATTTAATTGCTTCAGTAAACATTATATCTGCAATATTTTTTATGTTTTAGAACTGTTTTAATAGCTAATAATATATCACAATTGTCAAAAGAAGCAGAATTACAAATTTCTCATGATGATGTGACATTGTGTAAAAATCTTTCCAAAAGCAAAGCGCAAAAAAATATTTTTGAACTGCTAAGTAAATCTCTAGCCCCGTCGATTCACGGCCATGAATATGTTAAAAAAGCAATTTTGTGCCTTTTACTGGGTGGTACTGAAAAAACATTACCCAATGGCACCAGACTCAGAGGGTGTGTATTCAACTTTCAATCATCATTTCTAATGAGTCTTAAATTAGTGAACTAACAATGGAATTTTATCTTTAATTAGAGATATAAATGTGCTTTTAATTGGAGATCCGTCAGTGGCAAAGTCCCAGCTACTGCGATACGTACTGAGCATCGCACCTCGCGC
Organism: Pteromalus puparum; assembly: GCA_012977825.3. Classification (NCBI taxonomy): domain Eukaryota; kingdom Metazoa; phylum Arthropoda; class Insecta; order Hymenoptera; family Pteromalidae; genus Pteromalus; species Pteromalus puparum. The sequence goes on from CM053171.1 coordinate 51,923,093, forward strand.
AATCACGACTACCGGTCGAGGATCATCAGGTGTTGGTCTGACGGCTGCTGTGACATCCGACACGGAGACTGGTGAGCGCAGATTGGAAGCCGGTGCTATGGTTTTGGCTGATCGAGGTGTCATCTGCATCGACGAGTTTGATAAAATGTCGGATATCGACAGAACTGCCATTCACGAAGTTATGGAACAGGGCCGAGTAACAATTGCCAAAGCAGGAATTCACGCAAGCTTAAACGCCAGGTGCTCGGTATTGGCAGCTGCGAATCCCGTGTACGGACGTGTAAGTTGAGAGATTTCTAATGTACTTTTCTTCAAGTTTAATACAACTTGTAACATTCCCGTTCTTTTGCAGTACGATCAATATAAATCTCCCATGGAAAACATTGGTTTGCAAGATTCGCTGCTTTCTCGATTCGATTTGTTATTCGTTATGCTTGACACAATCAACCCGGATGTTGACCACATTATCAGCGATTTTGTAGTTCGAATGCATAGATATCGTAATCCTGCAGAGCAAGAAGGAGAGGCATTGCCATTCAATGTTGGATTGGATTATCTTAGTACTAAAAATCCTGATGCAGAAGATTTGCAAGAAGAAGAAACTCAAGTTTACGAAACGTACGATCCACTCTTGCATGGAAAGTCTCGCAAGAAAAGCGATCAAATTCTTACGGTCAAGTTTATGAGAAAATACATACATATTGCTCGTTGCATGAAACCAAAGCTTACAGAAGAAGCTTGTGAGTGCATTTCAGAAGAGTATTCTCGACTTAGATCAGAGGAAGGAGTGGAGGAGAACGTTGCAAGGGTAAGTAGCTGAACAAATTGTAAATATTTAAAAACAACTCTACATCAAGAAAGCGTAATAATTTCCTATTTGTAAATACAGACTCAACCAATAACTGCTCGAACGTTGGAAACATTGATTCGGTTATCAACCGCTCACGCTAAAGCACGTCTATCCAAAAACGTAACGAAGGAAGATGCACGAGCTGCTATCGCGTTGGTGCAATACGCGTACTTCAAGAAAGTTTTGGAGAAAGATAAGAAAAGGCGCAGGAATGACAGCGAAGCTGACAGTGCTATTGAAGACGAAGACGAAGAAACACACAGAAAGCCTAAGCGTACGAAAAAACAAAATCCTCCACCTGGAGAACCCGGTCACGATCCTTACGCTTACGATGAAGATGATGATGATGATTATTCTCACGTTGACCAAGCAGTCGAGCAGGCAATGCGTGCGCAAACTGAACCTTTACCAAAAGATGCGCAAGACGCTGCTACTAAAGTTGTACCACAAAAAATCAACAGCCAGAGGCATGTACTTCTGTTATTTGTATCTTTTCCTTTTATATATTATCCAAATACACTTGGAACGCTTACTAAATAATGTTAATCTTTTCAGGATGCAAGAATTCACTAAATTACTGGTGAAAATGTTCCAAGAGAAGAGAACGGATAATTTGACAATGAAAGATGTTCGCGAGTCTTTCGAGAAAATGTCTTCCCCGTTCTCTGAAGAAGAAATCCAAGCAGCACTCCATAAAATGTCAGATGAGAACAAAATTATGGTCGCCGATGACAATATAATTTTAATTTAATGTTGGTATATAAAATTTTATACATATGAATTAATTTTATCATCTTTTTAACTTTTGTAATGAATATAATTCTTGTCTATTTCGCGAAAGATAATCAAATATTGATTTTTTAAAAATAAAATAGGTATCGACATTTTTTAAATAATCGAAGCTTAATTCTAATGGTATAGCTATGTTTATTAGCCCTAACATAATTATTTTATACATTACTTTAGTATTTATTTAACGATGATCAACATACGTCGCAATAACAAATATCCTTACGATAAAATTTCTACATAATCAATTTTCAATAGTCTTCATGTATACCTGTATACACATGTATTATAATTGTAGCTATATATCAACTACGATTCACTGTTACATGCTTTCAAGTCACAGTTAAACTTTAACTATGCATAAACAAGCTTATGATTCTGCACTTGCTATAAGTTTAGAATTTCCATATAAAATTAACATACGAGAGTCCAAATATTATACCTTATTAGATATATTATATTTTTTGGCTCACACTTAGACCGTCAAAGAAGCACACTAATAACGCTTTATTTAACTTTCTTTTTTACATCTCCTCCTCAATAAGGTTTTATAATTTATCAAAAAATAATAATAATCATAGTCTGGGTATAACCAGCTAACAAAAGACAAATTTAAATTTACAGTTTAGCTATCATTATAATATACGTGTACAGAACGGCTAAACTCGTGCAAATACTACTGTAAGTCGAGAAATGAAGGAATAATCTCAAATTATATTTTTCAATGATTATTTGGTCAGTCATTTGGGCTCCGTTTGATAAATATTGCCTCATGTGCATCATCATACATTATCATATATGCTATAAATGATTTATTTATAAAAATATATGAAATTTAAATCTAAGGGTTTTTGTAGGTGTATCCACAGTAGGTTGGCATTTTTTCTAAGCAATATGAGCATGTACGATGATGAACGATAATTTCTTAAGTACGTGCGTGCATTTGACGGACGAGAGTTATTAGAGACCTGTCAGAGTCTTTGTGTGCGTGTGCATTCGTTTGACATTTGACTTTTGGAGTTTTCGTTTTTTTTTTTTTTTTTTTTAACAATTATCATCACTTGAGTCACTGCTGTAGGCTAGTTGCTCTCGCCACCAGTCGCGTACCTCGACCATGACGCTGCTCACCTTTGGAGGTGACATTTTTGCGCTAAGGCACTCTCTGGGGGGTCGAGGCTGCTCGCTTCCTTCGGTCACGTGTGGCAGATTATTTTTTACAACAGAAGCTGTAACGCATCGAAATTCTTATGTATTTCTATCCATCCAAGTTTTACACCGCTGTTTATCGAAAAGAAAAAGATTACTTACGAGTCGGTCTGCTATTTCTCTTTTTCGAGGCAGCTATTCTCTCTTTCTCCGATTTCACAGATGCCGGGTCAGATAGAGTCGGAGCCAAGTACTTTCTACCTGAACCACTGCCGATACTGTCGGACCTAGGCAGTCCCACCGGTTTTTTGCCTCTGTACCGGAGTCCTTCTGCATCCTTAAATATCGAAACATTCTTATTATTATTTTCGACTTCCAGACTCGGCGATTATTCATTCAATAAATCATTCTGCTGACCTTTGATTCTGCTTCCTCTTCGTGTTCAGCTGCCGCGCTTTCTTTTTTCTCCTCTGCATGCTCTTGGGCAGCTGTCGCTGTCAGGTCGTTCGTTGCTCTCAAGCCGGCTATTAGGCTGTTTTGGTGCTTCTAAAGTTCAACAATACGTTATATCAAGCATCTTGGTTTATTGTAATAATCAATATTTGGACGATACTTACGCCAACGGCTCGAATTTTTTTCAAGCAACCTTCCAGCCACGTTCTTATAGTCTGTTTAGCAACTTCTTCCTCAATAATGTATTCAAATTCTTCTCGGGCTAAGAGTTCTTCCAGTTGTAAGGCTTTCCTTATATCCACTGATCGATAGGACAGCATGCTGTCATGAGAAAAAGATGAATCATCCGTTTAATTTATATTTCTCTAAGTGATTGAATAAAAATGAAGAAAGAATCGATCTTACTTAATCACATCGTGGAAAGTAACATCTTCTCCGTTATGCAACCTTTCCAATTCGTAACACATGTATTTGAACAGAAGTCGGTCTTTCTGAGGATCGGTTTCCAATCGGCCTTTCAGTAAACGCAATATGAATTTAACCCGCCGTACTGGAATCACTCCTCTCTGATGAATGTCCACGACATTCCAGGTATTTTGAAAATTTCGAATGTCGGCGTAAGACAATAAGGCGTCCTCTTCGTTGGAGTAGAAAAGGGAAAAGTTCTCCATGATAATAGCTGGAAAAATATGAAACGTCATTATTTTCTATCCCATGGATACACCGCTTATGTCTGATATGGATTTTTCTTACCCACTAAAAGATTTAGGACTATGTAGGTAATTATAACGTAGAATGTGCAAAAGTAAATCAAAGATGCATGGAAATTTCCACAGTCCGTTTCCCAGTAGTTGGCAGCTGGGGTACAATAAGGGGGTTGAACCATGCAGTCGTGCATGATTTTGTTCCAATCTTCGCCGGTGACGATTCGAAAGAGCATAGCCACACCTGTCACTGGTGATTCAAAGTTGGCTCGTCTTCCGATCCCCTCGCCGTACTTGACTGTACCGAATATTATGGTACCAGCGAGTGCGTAGAAGAATACCAGGAGGAACATGCCGAATATAATAAAGAAACTCTTGCATACAGATACGCCAACCGTCAACATTAACATTTTCAAGGTGGTGTGCTTGCCCGTGATAGTGAAGAATCTCAGAATAACAACCATGAAACCAATGACGTAAGACAGGTCGTTCTGAAAAATCTTACATTAGGTTGTTTACTGCCCTTTTTAATGGAATATTTAAAAATTATATAATGTTACCTTCATCGTTCCATGAATGACGATCCATATGACTCCAACGACTGTGACTAGAAGATCGTAACGATTTCTCCTTGATTGCCAATAGCCACGTGGAGTGAACGCAATGTTTTTCATCACGACTTCAACGAGGAATATCAAAGTGAGAATCGTGGATACCGTTGCAAGAGGCTGAGTGTGCTCCTCTTCGCGTCTCCACTAAAAAATTGATAGTTATTAATTTATGTGTCCTTTTATCATTCTACAAGTTTTTACTGAAAATGACTCATTACCGAAACACACAGCAGAGAACTGTTAATCAAAACCATCACCGCAATAAAACGCTTGAAATAAATGTTTTGTGTGATGTCGTAGATGAAAGCTCGAAATTTCTTTCCATCGGGTCTCGGCGGCAGATGCAACGGTTGAGCGATTTTCAATCTCTTCTTCAAATCACACCATCTCCTTTGGTCGACTGTAAGTAGTGCAGTGCCTTTGTTCTCGGAATAGTTGGCAATGACCACACCGACAAACAGTGTCAAGCCAATCATGCAGCCAAGAAAAATGTAGATGTGGATGTAAATTGCGTGCACAGGTCCCAGAGCTTTAATCAGCACATCTCTAACATCGAGCCAACCCTTGAACGACAGGACTTCAAAGAGCGCCAAGATTGCATCGCCGATATTATCAAAATTAAAGCGTCTGGGATTTGCCCTGTAAAATTAATTGTTATAAATTATAATGATGGTCAAGGCGTTTTATTGAAGCTAACTAGAAATTGAATACTTGCCATACGCGAGGCACAAGGATAGAGGGATAGCTCTCGTTTTGTCCCGGCTGAAGCTTCATCTTGGTGACAAAGACCCTGCGCATAAAGACACCAACACACTCCTCGCGCTTGAGGATAGTCGGATCGTTGCAACGAGCCAGTCTACCTCCATAGAGTTGGACTCCGTAGAGCGCAAACACAAACATCAGAAGGATCAAGAGGATAGATACGAGGAGAATCTCTTTGAAACCTCTGCACAGCTCGTAGACGACTTTACGCATGTGAGGGACCAGAGTGAAGATACGCAAAGGACGAACACACCGTAAAATCATCAGCAGTTGAGCCCCGGAGTTTGGAGGAACGCTTCGCGGCATCCAGCAAAGAAACACCAGGCTCACCACGTAGATAAAGACATCGAGAATCGATGCGACATCTTTGATGTATGCTTTTGGAGTGAAGAAGAGACCATCGGCCAGAATCTTCAAGGCCAGCTCGATGCTCATAAAGATGACAAAACCGTACTCGGCTATTTGCAGAGCCGGTACCTCCATCACCCGATATTTTGGAGTCTCGAACATCATGGATATGCAAGAGAAGGTTGTCGCCAGTATCATCACCCAGTCCAAGTAAGTGACTAGTCCAAGGAAATTGCTGCGAGTATTTTTAATAATATTAGTATTTTGATCTTATACCTATTTGAGTTAATCAATCTGTACTCACTGCAAACTCTTGTACTGCACCTTCCTCTCTTTGCCAGTCAACGGATCTTTTAATCTGGCGTCGTAACGAGCATAGACCAACAGCTGACAGATTTTCCGAAACTTGCTTTCTCGTGGTACTACAAACAGTGGAGTATCGAAGAAAGGATGATTCTCCCTCAAATCCTCCTCTCGTTGGTTCCTGAATCAAACACCATTGAGTATAAAGTGTTTACTCGTAAAAGGCAAAGTCGATGCAATTCTATTTACCTTCGCATTTCAGCCTGTTGTCTCTTGGCTTGAAGAAGCTTGATGTCCAAATCGTGAGGTCTACTTCGTGACGAACTCACACGATTCATCGCTCCAATGTCTCCGTTTTCCATAAGGTGTTCGTAGGTCTGTTTCAGTTTGATCGAGCCGCTTCTCACGCTTCTACGAATTGACCTGTTGAGAAGGACAGATTCAGAACGTCGTGGTTTACCAATATAATTGAGAAGAATCATACTTTTTCTGATCTATTCGCAGTTGTTTTGTACTGCTCACTGTTCCTTGAGGTTTCAGCAATCCCTTGCCCGGAACTGGTATCATTGCGGAATCGCCCAGCAGCAATCTTTGATTATTGGAGTCGCTGAAATGCAAGGTAACGATTAACGTAGAACCGATATTTTTATAAGGTAAAATTGGCTGTAAAAAGGATCCACTCACTTGATGATATAGTTTACCGCAGCCTTTTTCAAATTCGTCTCAACCGTTCTGACCTTGGGAGGCTTATTTAGAATCTGAACAGGTCGTTGCTTTCGGTAAACCATTTTAGAATCAAAGGTCTCGTGTAGTCTCTTAATTCCCTCATTCTCGTCATCCTCTACTTCGTAAACGAATTGTCTCATGAAACTTTCTCGAACCTAGAAAGAAATCAAAACGTATTGTGATCAAGATAATTTTTGACGATCGTTTAACATTGTACTAAAGGCATAAGAAACTGACCTTGGGAAGATTGAAGTCCGACGGTACTTTGTGCAGACAGGTCATCTGAGGACTGTCGGGAAATTTTTCGAAAATCCTGAGCCTGAAAGGCAGAGTTTCCTTGATCTCGGCGCTTTGTTCGCGAAATTTCAGCTGCTTCAACTTCTTGATGTCCTCGTCCAGCTCGAGATTGTCAAGAATGACGGCGACGAAAAGACTCAACACAATCTAGGTAAGACAACACAGGTAAGTCGATGACGATTAAATGCTAAGGTACAATAGTACCAAGGTTTACGCACCAGTGTGACAAAGAGATGGTAAAGTATAAAGTAAACAGCGACGAGTGGAGCGATGGATTCGTGAGTTCTGACCATGGTCTCGTCCATGACCTCTACCCAGGCTTCTTGCGTCAAGATTTGAAACATGGACATAAAGGCCTGTTCGGACAAGAGAACATTATTAGTATAAAATTAGATTAAAATTAAAGGCAACGAAGCTAATTACCTCAGGAAAGGTCTCAAACTTGGTAAAGTCGCAGAGGAAACAAAAGAGCTGCATAGAGATGCTGGAAGATATAACCAGCAGGCACATAGTGAAGATAATAAGGCTGCCGAGCTTTTTTCCAGGTCCAAAGATCTTGTAGACGAAATCCTCCAGCATTGGCGAGGCCTTTATCAATCTCACAGTGCGCAACACCTGGAAGTACGTAAATCCGGACAGATAGAAAAATGGAATGACGTGAATCGTGGTGCCGATCGCCAGAAGCAGTTCAAACTTGTGTATCGAGTGCTTGTAATACGATGGAAAGCCCAGGCAGCAGATCTTGAATAGAGCCTCCAAATCCAGCAAGATGGTAAAGGCGATCTCGGCATAATAGTACTTGTCGTAAAAAGTGTGCCTTGGCCGTTCGTCGTGCTTGAAGTTCATGGTGGCAGTGGTCATGCCATTGGCGAGAATGGCACACATAACAACCATACGAAACTGAGGTGATCTCAGAATAGCCTGACACATAGGCGAACCACCCAGACCACCGTGTTTATTCTCGTCAAGGGTGACCAGTCTCCAGCCGGTATCACCCTCGCCAGTCAGCATCTGGGAGGCCGAACTGTTCTGGATAGTACCACGAACGCCCCACATCTGTTGAAACTGTACGCGGATCTCGTTGAAGGTCTCAGTGATGACGGCAATGAAGACATTCTTCACCAGCCAAGCCAGGAAGAAGATCATCGTGCTGAAGTAGAGAATGGCGCGCCAAGCTGGCAGACTGTCGATCGCGCGGTACATTATGAAAACCCAGCCTTCTTGCGAGGCTGCCTGATACACCGTGAAGATACTTGTCGCTGCAGAGATCGGTATCGAGTTATCATGAGTCATCAACAGATTGATGAGATTATTGACTTACCAAACTCGTCGAAGCCGTTGAAGCCCATGATATACTTGGACAACTCGAGTTTCAAACACTTCATCCCCTCGGGACACTGGTATCCAGACTCGGGATCCCTCGAGCAGAAGGTATCGGGTATCGCTAGGCTGTTGATCGTTATGCGACGTGGATCTGTCGTGTTGAGGACGCAGTGGTTCGTGAGTTCGCCAAAGAATTGAACACCTAGTAGACCGTAAAGCGACATGAAGAACAAGAAGAACAGCGTCACGTTGTAGATTTGCTGGCTCGATCGTCTACACAAATCGTTAAATTTAGTATACGCTACATCGGTTAAACTATATTAATACACCATTGTACGACTTTGACTTACTTGAAGATTTGATTTATTCGCGCCTTTGGCATGGAAAACTTGAGAAAGACACGCAGGAAGCGAATCATGATGAGCGGTCGCGGTGCTCGAAAAATAGAGGTGTAACTGAATTTTAACACAAAGCCCAGCATTTCGAACATCTGCAGGATCACCGATAGCCAGAGGAACAAGACCATGCTGGCGTCGAATTGACACCAGTGATCCTTCAAGTATGACTTTTCCCTCTAGGAATTTACAAAAAGGCTCGTGAGTTATGCAATTAAATCGCAGTGAGTCTAATTATTACCTTCAGTATCCCGCGAATGTGCATCTTGGCAATCATCTCGGCGGTGAACAAAAAGGTGACGACCAGGTCGCAAATGAAAGTGACGTACTGAAGTGGCGGAACCTTTTCGAAGGTCTTCGGGGTGTTGAGACAGACGGAAGCCAGGGAGACGAGGGCGCAGAACCTCATCAACCTTCGGACCCATAGCTGCGGATCACGAGAGTTAATCGTTATTCCAGGGTATTACACAATTCGAATTGAGTTTCGCGATGCGATGATTATACCTTGTTGACCCACTCGATGTCAGCATTCTCGTTGAGAGACTCCTCTGGACCGTAATCGGCCAGGACGGGCTCTCCCTTGAGACTCTGCTTCCGCCCCAACATCATAATAGGAATTATGTTTGCAATAGTGAGGCCTGCGAAAGCACAACATACAAAAACAACACAACGTGAAGGTTTAGAAACGAGTACATTTGTGAGTGCGAATCAGAGAGAAAAAAAAGAGTACGAGAAAGCGACCTTTTATTGGAGCGCGTTTGCGCTCGCAGCTGTAGCCATGCCAGAATATCAGTAGAGCTGAGAAGAGGCTCCCCTGCCGCTACTCGGCTGCTGCTGTCCAGCGTCCAGGAACATCGTCTCGAACATTTTAGTCCGCGAGTTCAGAGAGGAACTGACAGCATCCAGCATCTTCCATTCTCGCGATCTCCCCTCTCGACGTGAACTCAGTGCGCATTCGCTCGACGTTTTCCCTCCCTCATTTTCCACCCTCTTGTCCTCTCTGCTACCCCTTTCTCCCACCACCAGTTTCTACCGAGGAAAAAGTGATTCACCCGTTTCCCCTTTTACGCGTGAAGAGGGATCGTGCTTTTTTACAAGAGAAAACAACAGGATTTAGTTTGTTGGGTATAAACATATACTGTATTTCATAAAGTTATGTGCAATGACAATATATTTCAATACAATATACAATTTGACTCATCAAATAGGACTGAGCTATTCAACTGTCTAATACACTATTTTTCGACTCGTATAAATTAATTAATGCTGAGTATCGACTTTAGTATTATCAATGATTACTGCTAGAAATGGAAAAATATATATACTTTTTTCTGATTTCAATTAAGTTCTGGTAAAAACTTAGTGAATCGTCTCTACTGCGAATACAAAAAGCAGTGGTAGAACATTCGTTTTATTTATGATGACTCGATATTTAAGTCACATTTTTGTAATATGTAACATACAACAGTAGAAAATAAGTTTAACGCTACACGTCAATTACATTACAATATTACGATGCAACTCTTTATAATGATCATGTATTCTAAACATTACCTTACAATTAATGTTTTTATATGTACTTCGTTAAGTATCGTAAAATGAAATGCAAGATGAAAGTGTTTTGCTAGCTGAGCTTTGCATGGCGGTGCAACCAATAGGTTGACAAGGTGATAGGACTCTTCTGATTGATTTTTATCTATTAAAAACTATTGTAGTTGTTTCCACTAAGTTGATTGGTCACTCTCCGAGGAGGATACTCGGAACTCACCCTGTAGTACGTTGAAGAGTGAAAGAAATGAAGTTAGCAAGACTATGTACAACACTCCTCAGAAAACCCTCTCATATTTAACAAGAGAACGACAAAAGAGCAGTCTTTACAAACATAATAGATGAACTCGACCAAACGTTCATCCACGAACATATCTCAAATCTAACAACGAAAACCCCCGCCCAACCATAGCATTACACCTACACCCCAAAGTACACAGCGCCACTACGCCCACCCGCCATATTGCGACCGCATCCCACCCCAGGCCCCCGGCCCGCGCGGCGCCCTGTGTTGCCCACCGCATCTAGCGCGCCATGCCAACCGAGCCGGCCAGCCATCATGCTTGGCCGTACATCTACAGCATGTTCTGCCAGCGCCAACCATGCCGCGAGCGTCTCTCATGTGCCTCAATCCGATAGTGTGACCGATGGTCACGGCTCTCATGTAACGCGGCCCTATCCGCGGAGACCATGTACGGGCGTCCGCATGTACCAGGGGTCATGTTTCCGCGTCCATCATCCCGTCCAGAATGTGCGACGGCCCATGTCACCACGTCCCATGTCACCGCGGCCCATGTCACCACGTCCCATGCCGGAGTTGCCGCCTCCCATATTTGGGCTCGGTGACGAATTCAGGAACAATTCGATGTACCTGTGGGACATGTGGCTTTTGTCTTTGGACATGGCTTTTACTGCTTCTTCGTGTGACGCGAATTCGACATCAGCTTCACCAGACGCTCTGCCGCCATTCTCCAGAATAATTCTAATGCTTATTGGCGATAGGGGCCTGAAGAACTGAAATTAAAAATGCATATGTTAGCTTGCACAAATCTTTGCATTGTGCTAAGAAAAGTATGAAAAAGTTTATTTACATCAGCAATATCTTGTTCTGTGGCTCTGAAGGGTAAACCTCTCATGTGTACACAATGGATTCCTCCTCCATTGTTGCAGTTCCAGTTATCATTGCCTCCTCTGTAGTTGCCACCTCCTTTCATGCCCATGTCCATGTTTCCTCTCATTCCACCTCCCATGTTATTTCCACGGGATTGATAATTGTTACCATTGTTCCATCCTCCTAGTCCATTGTCAAAGTCTGAGCAATAAAATTTGTTAGTATATAATCATTAAAAATTTATTTAAATGATATCAGAAAAAACATAAGCGACATTTTCTGTTTTACCTCTATTGCCGCCTCTGTTTCCACGGCCATTATTGTTGAATCGGTTCATACCGCCGAACCTACTTCCGCGGTCGTAAGGTGCTGGTCTTTGATTGAATCCACCCATTGGACCTCCACGCATCTTAGGGCCAATGCTAGCGCGAACTTCAGACAGACTGCTTCGGAAGATTTCAATGTATCTGTCAATTACCATCAATACATCAATTAGAATGGGAGTAATTTATTCATACATTATAAATTTTATATACAAAATGCATTTGTTTTAAATAATGGTGACCAAGTTTTTTTTGCTCTTCTCTCTTTTTAATTGTACAATTCAGAAAAAAAGCAATTTTATACAACATAAAAATCGTATGTATAATTTATAGTGATAGATACTAACTAAAAAAATTCAAATTCATTTAAAAAACAAGCTAAAAGTGTAAAATCATTATTGAATGAAGTTAAAATCTAGTTTAATGACACTTGCATCACCTCATTATTAATTTAAACAAATTTAAATGAACTACTTGCAAAAATATTGAAATTTGTAAAAACACACAGACAGAAGTAATGACATAACTCATTTAAACTTGCAGAATAATAAGAAATAAATGAAAATTGTTGTTTTTACCACCTCCGAGAGCCCACCCTTTTATGGTGAATTGCCTCGGGGCAGCCCTACCCACCTCCCGTGGATATGGAAGTCGATGTAAAGGGGTACTTCCCGCCCGGAGCCCCTACCCATTGGTTTTGCTCGGGCCAACAGTACTTTGCTTACATACGACTTATTTTTTCTTCTTCGATGCGTTTTTTTTTTGTCACACAGTTTCTTTGCATATTTTTAATCAAAAACTATGACAAAATATTAAAAAATAAGAACATTGATTCATTAAGAAAATAAAACAAAAAGGCAAGCATATCAAACTATCAAACTACAAATTGCAAAGAAACTGTTGAAAAGAAACTGTCCTGCTTTATCAACCATAAAAGTGTTGATGAACTTGTGCTGGTGGCTATATCATAAAATGAAAAAATCATAAGTATACCCAGACCCAGCTCAGTGCCCCACCTGTGTCCTATCTTTTCCTTGTGTTTCTGCAGAGCGCGCTCCGCAACATCTTTGTTAACAAACTGAACGTAAGCCTCCCCAGTACTGCGGCCCGTGTAGTCTGTCGGTAGTGAAATCCCGTTCGGCAATATCTCCAACCCTGACCCACACATAATCAAAGAACGATTTGTAGCTTAGAGCCCATTAAATTTATTCCTTTTATTCTTTCACTTATACTAATTAAATTAATAAAAAAATACCCTTATAAATCCAAATAATAGAAAATGTCTTAATTGACTCAACAACTTGTAGTATAGAGGACAAATACATGGCACTTTAAGATGAAGTTGAAAAAATTGAATCAATATTATGAAATCAACAACTGTATTTGTTCTCCTACTACTTTTAAAAAGTTAAAAATTTAAATCTTTTGTTATAAACAAGTTTTTTTAATTTTCAAACTAATGTGAACTTTATTTTAGAATACTATATTAATATGTATAAGATTAATAAAATACAAACAATTTCAACAAATAATAAACATACCTGAGAAAAATTGTGCAATTTCTTCTTTAGAGCAACCGAATGGTAAACCTCTTAATCTGACACAGCCATCATCCATCACATTTTCAAGATTTAAACCGCTTCTCTTGATCACCCATTCCATCTCTCCTCGCTTGGCTTTGAAAACTGTAAATCATCATAGTTTAGTGAGTTTGAAACCCTAACAAACCCTTGCAAAAACTCATACAATAAACAAAGACACTAACCCTCGATATAGCGATGACCCATGTGATCTCTGTCCCTTTTACAAGCTTTCTCAATGTCTTCCTCCGAGTCCATTTCAATGTAAGCTTCTCCACTTGGACGTCCTTCTCGCGACATGGTCATATGTATTCCAGCTTTGCCATGGGTGATGCTGCAGTCCCCAAAGAACTTCATGATCTCGTCGACCGTCGTTGACCAAGGCAAGCCTCGTACCTTGACAACGAAACCCTCCTCATTGTGATCGCTTTCGTCGTTTGCCATTGTGTGTTCTGTCGATTAACTGTAAAATTGCAATATATTTACATTAACAAACTCACTCTTGAAAACGTCACTCACTCGCGTCTATTGAAAGAAAACAAACACCGATGGTGAAAGATAAAACGAAAAACAAACAGCGTACAGCATCAACGATTTATCGGAAAGTCGAACAAAACAAAAAGAAAACAACGCGTTGGTATAGATACAACCGGTAAATAGGTTACCGTGACAACCTACGCCGTGGAGTGTAAATTTGGCAAAAACTAATGATGCTTGGCCTCGCTCGAGTAAATAGCGGCACTGCAGGACTAAAATACATACACCGAAAAGCTTTTATGAAAGTTATTCTACTATAAGCGCAATTGACAAGCAACGACTCGCGAAAACGACAAATTCGCATCCAACAATAATTACATCTAAAAATATATGAATTATCGAACTTACCAGCAACGAAAGAAGATGAAAAACAGCAAGCTAACAAACCGGAGCGGCACACGTTGTTTTACACTTTCTCGGCTTTAGCCAGTTTGGTACTCCGTTGGCATAGAAAATGGCGTCCTCGTTCGTAGCAGCGTTAAAACAACGGAAGTGACGCCTTATCAGTTTGCGCATGCGCTAAAAACGCATTTTTTCTCGCCGCCAGTCGCCACCCGGTGCCCGCTGCAGCGCTGATGCCGCATATATATTATTTAGTTTGTCGCTGGCCTCTGCGCGATGGTTTGAAGGAAAAAGAAGGAATCTACCTTTACCTGTGACGGTATTCAACTGTTTATCTTTTATGAAGCAAAGTTGATCTCGCGCAATCTAATTACATACGCCGGTGAATTGTTCTCGTGATTTTTTTTTAGTCGCGTGTCGCGTCCATTGTCTGGAGCTACATACAGCATAGCGTTTGTTCTCGAGCAGCTCTTGATTTACCGGTAAGTATAATGTTTGGAATTCAAATAGGAATATGTTACAAATTATATAAATACGTGATAAGTCTTAGAGAAAGCTTACGAAAAAATACCGGCTTTCTGTACACTATATGGTATGTAGCTGTATAGGAATGTCGTAGTTTCTTCCATACACTGTTTTTAGACTCCATCAAAGTATTATCTTATCTTTTCCAAGTGTGCTCTGTATTTCATGTAGACAAACTTGGATCTCGGTTAAAATTTATCACTCATATATAAGTGCATTGAAAATAGATCAAAGTACTAAGCTTATGGATGACTGTTAGTGAAAGTTTCACTTATAACTTCTTCTTAATTCTTCACAGAAAAAATGCCGACCTACAAGCTGACATACTTCCCTGTCAAGGCCCTCGCCGAGCCCATTAGGTTCCTCTTCAGCTATGCTGGAATCGAATTTATTGATGACAGATTTGAAAGGGAGAATTGGCCAAACATCAAGCCAAGTAAGGAACATGTTTTCTTTTCTCAAATAATAATTTTACATAATGATTCCTGATTGAACAAATGTGTGTTTACTAATTAATATTTTCAGCCATGCCATTTGGCCAAGTTCCTGTACTGGAAGTTGATGGAAAGAAGATCAATCAATCTACAGCAATCTGTCGCTGGCTAGCTAAGCAGCATGGTCTTGCTGGCAAGAATGACTGGGAAGCTCTTGAGATTGACGCTGCTGTTGACACTATCCATGATGTTCGAGCAAGTAAGTGAATCCTGCAAATATGTGTATTGATTGTAAAATTTAGCAATTTTTTATTTCTGTTTAAACTTTGACATCAAATATGTTTGTGATAAAGGCTTGATGGGCTTTTTTAAATAGTAAATATCTTACCAACGAAATAGTACAATAAGCTTCTGACATTGGAAGCCGTAAAATTTTATCTTTAGATTAACTTGAATGGGCCATGTGCACGTTTATAGAGACATATGCGTTTTACGCGCGCATTTTTATGGCCTGTTTACAAAAGTTGAATATGATCTCTAAACACTGCCAAGTTCAACTGACTTTGAAATCGAAAGTAAACTATATCTTTAGTGCATATCTATGATTGTCCACATGCAGTGTCTATAATTGTACAACTGTGTTTTATACGTCATGTGTGATCGTCGCTTTTTTATGTAGCCTCGATATGGCCTCTCGTGCATTTTTAGAAACACACATATTTTATGAAATTGCAGAACTGGGTGCGTATCATTACGAAAATCAACCCGATGCTAAAGCTCAAAAGCTCGAGGTCGTTAAGGAAGTCGTGCCGTTTTATATTCAGCGTCTGGACGAACAGGTGAAGAAGAATGGCGGTTATCTTGTCGGTGGCGCTCTTTCCTGGGCCGACATTGTTTTCGTTGCCTTGCTCGACTACCTGAACTTCATGGCCAAGTACGATATAATTGAGAAGGCCGAAAATCTGAAAGCTCTGAAGGAGAAGGTTCTGGCTGAGCCTGGAATCAAGGCCTGGGTAGCCAAGCGTCCCCAGTCCGATTGTTGAGGCTTGCAAACGTCTCGTTTATTATTTTCATGTAAAAGTATTTTTCACATTTGTATCACCTCTTTTTATCGTTTTTCTATAAGCCTATCCCCAGAGTATTATACTATAGGTATAGTCAGCAGTAGTGTAGAACCAAGTTCTTCATATGACTGACCTGCTGTTTTTGCATGAAAACTGTATTTTATATTTATTAAGAAAGAATAAAAAAAGAGTAAGCAAATAAACGAATCGAGTTGTTCAGTATGTATGTATACAAGTTTATTCGTATAGCAAATATAAATACGTTAAAAACTGAGGCTAACATATATAGATATTTACAAAATGGCAACATGTTCAATCAGTTTCATGATTGTAAAACGCAATATCACGAACAGCTTAAAGTAACAGCGCGAGAAATAATATAATATATATAATATAATAATAATGTTAATATAAACGTCTATATAATTAGTATATACATAAACTATGATCGTCACACCCCTAACAATAATATGTACGCTCGGATACAAACATATAGACTATAAATGGCATCGTTTGCGCTTGATTACGTGACGAATTGGAATACAAGCCGTACATGACTTTCCACGACACTGAAACGTCGACAATATATGCATATTATAATTAATTCACGATATACGTCCATATTTACAATGACGATAACAGTATACATATAAATAAATAAGCATGACTCGAGTAACATCAATAGTTTTGGTATTATATTATGTGTGATGTGAATATATATATATATATATATATATATATATATGCGCGGCGAATGAAAATGACTAAATACGATCGCGCAGAAAGTCATCAGGCATAAGAGAGGCTCTAAACCGAGCTCACCGAAACTGGACAGTCGGTTCGTCGCTGATTATCCGGCGGACACCTCCGCTAGTCCGAGCATCAAGTGATCAGCCAACATTCCTACAAAGCCAGTCGATGAAAAAAAAAATTGAATAAATTTATAAGTCCTGTATGTAAAAAGAAAGAAATGAAACTAAATGGCAGACTCACAGGTTTGATGCATTTCGACTGCACAGGCTCGTTGTTGAGAAACTCACGGCACAGGATGTTCTCGGTGACAATCTCGTTAGACTCGTTCTTGTCCGCTGGTGAACAATAGCCGAGTCTCGCGCAGCTGATAATTTCTACGGGACACTCAGCAGCAGTCGGACTTAGTTTTTGCGTCTCTTCGCTGACGGACAGCGAAGCCGAGACCTGATGAGGATCAACCCGGTGTATCGTCGAGCGAGGATATCGAGACAAGCTGCTGTATGTCGGTCGGCCAGGATTTGACTTTTGCAAGCTGCTGCCGCAGTGTTTCGATAGCATTGCCTGTAATTGAACATTTTTTTTTTGTTTTTTTTTTTGTCGCTTTGCATTATAAATTCAGCTGAGAATTTACAGTTACGAAGAAAGATCGCAAAAACAGGTTGAGCGGTTCTTGTAATGTATCACGCGTATAATGAAATTCAATTTTGAAAAAATGCGAAGGTCATTTATAAGCGGATTGATTGATCGGAAAGCCCCAGCATTCTGGTGTACCATATGTTTATAACACAAGAGCCTAAACATTTTTGTTCTCATTTTCGCTCATCGTCGTCCATCAGCGAAGTGCTAATGCATATTTTGCTGTTGAATCCGTCTTTTATCCGTCTTTTGGCGCGAAGTTTGAAAAATACGTTACCTTGAACGCTTCCCTGAACTTGTTAGACATGATGTTGTAAAGCAGAGGATTGATCGTCGTGGACAAGTAGTAAAATATCCCAGAGATGTAAGTGAGCGCAGTGTAGACGGGCATGACAATAGCCAGCTTGTGCTTATCCTTCTTATTGTTCTCTGCGTAAACGGCTAGAAGCCTTTGCGAATGAAACGGCGCCCAGCAGATGAAAAAGGCCACGACTACGGCGACTGTTACAAGAATAAAAAAAAAACATACATTCTATAATATATCGATTATAATAAAACGCGGAAGAGGGAGAGTAGTCGCGCGCGGCAATTAAGCAGCGCCAACGCAACCGGTTTTTGCTCGCCGGGAGAGACCCGAAAAACAAAGAATGCCATATATATACACACACAGCGCGTCGGATTATATATTTTTTTTTAAACGCCGCCGCGGTATATATAAAAAATATGTATATACCTAGCATGCGAATGACATTCCTCTGCGAGCAGTTCTTACTCCTGCTGTCGGACTGTCCGAATCCCTGACCGGATGGTATCCTCTTGACGGTTGAAAGCAGTCTAGATGTCCTGAGCTTGACACCGATGAGGATATAGAGCGCCGTGATGAGGGTCATGGGTACCACGAAGAAGAGTATCGTCGATATCTCAAAGGCGTGGTGGATAAACGGCCACTTGACCGAGCACATGGCGCTGTCCTTCAATAGTGTCCCGTTCGCCAGCTTACTGTACACGATGCCGAACTGGATAGCCTGAGGGATGGCCAGACACAGGGCCAGTAGCCAGATGACGATCACGTACTTGACCGCTCGCGAGAGCTTCGACATCGTGTGCGAGATGAACGGGTGGCATATGGCTACGTATCTAAACGCGTATATGATAAGCGTTAGAAAGGAAAAAAATCGTGAATCAGGATAATAAGGACGAGCGTGTAAATACCTCTCGACGGTGAAAGCCGTGATAGTGAGGACAGTCGCGTTGGCTGATGTCTCGGCAGCGAAGCTCTGGATGATACAGAAGGTCTCTCCGAAGATGTATATGTTCGACCAGATGTAGTAGATCTCTGGTGGTAGTCCGCTGATAAGTAGTAGTAGGTCGGATATGGCCAGACTGAAGAGGTAGTAGTTGGTAGCGGTGTGCATGCACTTGTTGCGCGCTATGACGACGCATGTCGAGACGTTGCCGACGAGTCCAGTGATGAATATCAGGGTGTATAGGATGCTTATGGGAAGCACGATGTAGAGAGGATCTCGCTCTAAGAATCGAGCGATCGAATCATCGTCTTCGTTACTATCGACCAGTGGCTCCTGTAATAACGTCGCCGTCAGGTTCAACCAGTCGAGTTCCCTTCTATATTCCGAGGCAACGAAGCTTTCGTTCAACATGCTTGATGACGCTGATGCGAGCTTTTGACACTAGCTGCTAAGCTCATCGTCGTTCACTCCGCTATACTGCAACTGCAAAAACAAAGCCGCGCATTTGTGTTTTTGGCTCTCTTACTCTCCGCGCCGCACATATATAGTATACAACAAAAAGCTCGCGGAGCCGTTGGTTTACGCTCCGCAACACCCACGCGCGAGCGGCTTCTCTATCAAGCTCTCTCTCTCTCTCTCTCTCTCTGTCTCTCTCTCTCTCTCTCTCTCTCTCTCTCTCTCTGTGCTCGCGATATCTCTATTATCGAGCGCGCGCGCGCAAGCTCTCGTCCATTTGCCACCGCCTCTATCATTATCAATCTATTGACTCTCTATTACTTGGGGAAAACCTATAGTTGCTGAATTACTTTTTGGTCTTTGTATACACGTATACTTATATACACATACACACACGTGTAAGAGACGAGGTATGGCTTATCGAAATCGACCCTGAGCTTCGCTGCACCAACCGCGAGCTGTTTTCAATTTGCTTATGCATATCATAAATAAACTTCGCGCGCGAATCTAAGTTTTTCACTCTTGTGTTTATCGTTGATCGATCAGCCGTACACTATACACTGACGCGCGAAACAATTCAACGTTTTGATATGGATAATATATACGTATATAGGTATTGTTTTTCTTTACAAGTCTAATTAAATTCAAGGCGCGACGAGATTCGCCAAAAATACTAAACTCCACGCGTGCGAGCTTTCTCTTTTTTCTTCTTCTTCCTCGATAATGCTTTCTATTCGCGCATAAATTCGAGGCGCGCGAATTGTACGTACAAGCTAATTCGCAGGTATATGAAGACGAAGCGTCTCTGGATTTGCAAGTAGATGAGATGTCCGGAGGCGCGTATAATCCGCGTTCACTGCTCAATTCCCGAGAGCGCAAAGCAAATTACAGAAATAAAGGCGGGAAACGTGATAGGAATTATATGCGCGAAAAACAAAGCAGTATAAGTTCGTGTGTCTTACCTTGGTTCGCACACGGGGGCCAAAGAAGCTTCGCACTAACACGACGACGCTTTTTCAAGTGCGAGCTCGAGCTTGCAGCGCTTCTGGACTGTAGGCGCCTTTTTCGCGCGCTTCTATTTTTCACCGCGTCTGCACACTATAATACACAAACTGCACATAAGTATCTCACTAATGCATCACAACCGCGCTTGCACCGATGCACACGCGCAGACTTTTCCAAAACTCTGCCGTCTCGTATAAACCATCGCTCGTATAGCCTCGGCGATTTGTCGACTTGTTATTTTCGTTCTTCTTTCACTGCCGCCGGTCTTTTGTCGCGCGAAGAAGCGAGCGTGAGAGAGAGAGATTCCTCTTTTGTCGTTTGTTTGTTTTCCTTATTCCACAGCTCAGCGTGCTTTTTTTAGAGCCGACCCGCTGCCGAGAGCTTTTTCGTTAAGCTATCGTATTATGCAAGCTCTTGCCCTACTCATTATAATACACCGCTTCTATATAAGTTCTCGAAGTTCTATACGATGTTATTATACGCGGTGGCGAAAAAAGCTCCTCGATATTCCGGACACTCGTGAAATTCGAAAGTACACGTTTAGGGCCGCGCGTTTGAACACTCGCACACAGGTACGCAATGCTTCGGATTTTTATAAAACTCGCCGAAGCGACGACGACGACGACAACGAGCGAATCGAAACTTTCACTAAACGTATAAACGAACGCACACTGGCAGCACTGGCTCCTCTCCTCGTTTATTTATATAAAAAAAGAGCGCGCCTCTGCGAACACACATTGACACAGGCTGTCGTCTCGCTTCGTATACAAGAAGAGCCGGTCGTCGTGAGAACGCGTTCCTACGGCGGTGGAATCGTGACTCCCTCAGGAATAGTAGCGGTTTACCTCTTCGAACTCTCCTCTCTCTCTATCTCTCTCTTACTTGCTCAGTCGCTCTCTCGAGAGCCTTTCGAACGTAGGTATATAGGTGTATATACAAGCGCGTTTATAAGCGAGAGAGTCGCAAGAGGGGAGAAAACGATGAGATCTCTCGTCTCGCTGCGGAGAAAAAGCGGCGCGCGAGAGAGAGAGAACCCGTTCTCGCGCTGCTGCCACACCGCCACCATTTTAGACAAGGACGGATGCGCAGCAACAGCTTTTATACACTTACAGAGAATCGGACGAAAAAGGCTCGATAAATGCACGAGAGCGAGTGTGTACTACTACAACACGTATACGCGCACACACACACACACACAGGAGTAGCTTGCCCCGATATATACACTGAGACGCGATTTTATTCTAATCGGGAGACAGACGGAACGTTATTATACGCTTGACAGACCGAGCCTTATTCTTTTTCATCGCTCAGTTCGGACATTTTTCTCATCAGTTTCTACGGCTCTCCTCTTCTTCGATCTTGGAATATGATCGTTCGAGGGGGATTTTGACGCGTGACCTTTTTTTTTATACGCCTGTATACGCAATTTTTTATGTGTAAAATTTAAAACTGACAAAAGCTCGCAAAAGCTCTGCGGTGACTCATGAATATCGGCTGTACAGACTTGCAAATCATCGACGCTGCACTTTTTGTCTTCCCGCAAGGCTGCAGGCGTTGATATGCGTGTGTGTATGTATATTTACATGGCCATATGTCAGCTTATAAACTCTCTAAGCCGCAAAGAGAGTCGAGCGAGGTGGATCTTCGTGTGTTGTGTCCGAATCGTCGTGTCATAATAACTAATAAATTTATCAAAAAAGTTATTCCTTCTCTATCGCTGCACAGCAGCTATACACGAGAAAAGCAAAGCCAGTCGCGAGAGAGAGAGAGAGAGAGAGAGAGCGAATATTATGTAAAAGCCGCAGCCGAAATAGAGGCGTCAGTATATAGTCCACGACCCCCTGAAAGCAGAGCGACAGGTATATTACACAGAGAGATTTCGATCAGTTACAACTGTCAGCTCGCATCATCGCTGTATATATAGATACACAGACAATAGGCACGTAATCATATGTGATGGACCGATCAATCGCCATATACCAAAGTGTCATTAATCAATCTTTAAGGCTATTTACCGATGAGATCGACTCGATCACGACAAACGATCTATCGGCGATAAAATCAGCGTATAATGCACGATCGTATGCGTTGTTCCCCAAGGAGAGAGGGGAAGATCGCATAGCCTGCAGACATCATCGAAAACCGGGCGTTGTTACACGAGCCGCCAATAAAAATGCTCGTATACTTGGGCCGTTCACCTTGCGCTCAGCGCACAATCTTATTAATCGCCGCTGCCGCTCCTGCATCTTCACAGTGCGTCGAATTTTTAAAGGACTATATACATGCGTATAGCTAACCTTTTTTACGGAATCCCAAGAGGGGAACTGGAGCTGTACTCTCTATGTAAATATATAATATTGTGGAGGATTCAATTAGAAGTTTCGATAAGAATTTACATAATCGCGAGCAAGAGCCGTGCGGGAAAATAAAATTTATTAACCTTCGAATACACGCGCGCTGGCGCCAGGCTTGTCCGTGAATATAACGAAGAACGATCCATAGATTTTGTTTGTGTGTCTTGGCGAAAAGGCCGTACGAATAGAGTATCTCTGTCTGCATGTGTGTGTGTGTTTGTGTGTGGAGGTATGTTGTGGCTCTCTCGCTCGATCCAAACCGCGCGTTCACGCAAGTTCTGCCTCGTTTCACGTGCGACGATTGAGTAATCCTTATGGAATCTCTTTTTTATTCTTCCCACCTCTATAGACCCATCCGATCGAGATCTCTCGCATCGCATACATACACAAACTTTGCCTAAAGAATCAGTCAATTTTATCACTCTCGCTGATGCAGCGGAATGGATTTTTGAGAAAAAAAATGAATTAAAAATGCGAGAATTTTAGTTACAAGCGGATCCTAATCTTTCCTCGTTTCCTCTTGCCGATCGGTTTCGGAATTCGAAAATGTTTACAAGTGCCGGTATACGTGCGTATATTATAGAACACGAAGACGATTGTATTATTATCGTCGGCGGCTAGCTGAATCGAACGCTTTAGACCGTGTCTGCGTCGCTAAATTAAATTCCTTCTCACGTATATTTTCAGTCCAATCCTGGCAATGAAACTTATCGTTTCATATATCTCATTATTGAAGTCTAGTTAACCCGAGATGAGAACGTCCTCCGGTGATAGTCAATGTCAATTACTTTCAGTTCTTGGGTTATTCGGAGGTCTTAATCAAAATGATCGTCGACCGCTTACAGCCAATTTGGCGCCTGCTGCCTCATATGTAGAACTAATCATTTTTCTCTACTTTGATATACTTGACTTTCTATCTCTCGTACGTGATATCTCGCTTCTAATCATTGGTCCCATATCCTCACGCACTTTAAAGATCATTTGTCCTGGAATTAAGCGATCAATGAGATTTTGTAATATACAGTAATAGATAAGGACGAAAAAGACTATAGCATGTATATAAACATTCGATCTTTATTTTTAGCTCTGTGAAAATTCTTCATTATATAACACTATGATAAAATGAGCAACAACAAATTATCAAGGAACACTCTCAGTGGAAATCAATGAGTTTTTTATTTTCTCGGATATGCGCAATTTTTTGCTATCTCCGCTCAGCTTACGTGTCTCGGCGTAGGCCGTGACTCTAGCCATCTATCGATATTCGCGCTATTACTCTCTAGCCACTTGATGTTCGTCTCGACGGCCTCGAGAGCTTGAGCTCTGTAGATGGCGCCCGCGCCTGCTTCTGGATACTTTTCAAAGAAAGCTTTCATCTCATCGAGCTTTACGTTGGTGGAAAAGCTTTTCGTAATTGCCGGTATCAATTGACCGAGATAACGATCGTTCAATGTATAGCGCTCGACGAGCAATGGCCAGTTCTCACGCACCCAATCCCAAATTAAGGACGTTCCATCGGGGTTGCTAGAGATGCTTCTCAAGCAATTCAGGGCGTCTTGTGAACGTACGTAGTTCTCGTCCATTGCCAAGCTTATGTACCTTTAAACAAAAAAAAAATTGAAAGGATTATAAACGCGTTTGTTACATTTTTCAAATGATCAATTATTTTGCTATTCGCGCTTACTTTTTCAGAATGAAGCTCGAGCGTATTCCAGCTAATCCATTCATGAGCTTGACCTTTTCGGCGGCGTTCGACTCATTGATGAATCTATCGAACATCTTGTTCCATTCGGTCTCGCTGCCAGCGTGGTTCATGCCTACAAAACGTATTCAGTCAGAATGTTTTATTAAAAAAAATTGTCTGACTTATGTTGCCGGAGCTTTTAGGTGATCGCTTTACCGTAGTAATAGACGTGAGACCGAATGTCTGGATGTGGTCGTTGGTCTTTCTCGTCATCGATCCAAGCCTTGAAAATGACTCCGACCTCCTCTAGGCACTCGGTGTGACCGACCGCACAGGCCAGACCTAAAACTGTGGTTCTCAAATTGCTGCAATCAAGGTTATTAGCACGTTTAGCAATCGGAGCGAAAAATCAAATTTTTTATTTGAACCTATAAGTTTATACTAACAGCATGTCTGGCTGTTCCAATTCGTCGACGTTCCACGTCACATCGTGGTAAACTCCATCCACGAGTTCGCGTACGTATTCCTAAACACGATTACAGATATGCATAATAAATTAACTCATCATCAGCACGAAACCGTATATAGTTGCTTATACTTACACGGAATCTCGTCGAGATGTCCGTTGACGAAAGAAGCGTATCTATAGCTTTCAGTTTGATGTTGGCGACGTACCATGGCGAAAAGTGCTTTTCGTTGCCAAGATACAGAGTGATATTGAGTGCCGTGGCGTAGTCCAATTCACCTGCGTCTGCCAAACTGAAGGCATCTTCCAGAAGATGCGTCCTGTCGGCTACCGAGAAACGCTGTGACGAGAAAAGCACATGGTGTATTTAAAATACGCACGACGATTTCCATAAATTTCTTCTTCGTTGAATAATTTAACATTCCAATGATTGATGAATAGCTCGTACCTTATGACTCCAGCGAAGAACGTTCATTAAAGATTCCCATTCGGATTGATTATAATTTACGCGATAGTATCCGACCTGATCAGCATTAAATTTAATCCAATCAACGGGTTCGTCTAGTTTGATGACCACTATACAAATATGTTTACGGATATTATATCTTCAAGTTAGAAAAATCAATGCTCATAAATAATGATCAAAATTTTAAATCGACTTACGATTGGTTGCGTCTTTGTCAAACCAGATTAACGTCGGTGTGGAGTTTTCACTCGTAACGTACGTGATCGGAATGGTCCATTTGTAGCCAAACTTCGATTCGGAAGGATCGAAGGTACTGTTGCGATTTGCCAAGAACCTCTTCTGCGTCAAGGTGTAGGTGAATTTATGCTTGGTGACATTAACGACAGGGAAGCCCATCTGCCTGGTCCACGTGTCCATAATTGCATTGATATTAATATGTTGGCCCAAAGTTTCTTGCAGTATGTTGAAGAGGTCAGCAGTTTGTGCGTTTTCATACGCAAATTTCTTCAAGTATTTGGTGACACCTTGGTAAAAGACATCAGGTCCGACGAAGTTTTCCAACATCCTTAAAATAGACGCTCCCTAAAATCAATTTTTTATTTGTCATTTAGTCAAAAAAATCTTGTCTTGAATGTATGTGAATTGACCTTTATAATTTACCTTTTGATATGATATGACGTCGAAAATTGCAGTTATTTCGTCTGGATTACTGACGGTTTGAACGATAGGATGAGAGCTCAATTTTGAATCGGTTACCATAGCTGGATGCAGTTCATTCAATAAAAAGCTATCCATCTATAACAGTATTACATTTGAATATGACATATATCAACAATACGTTCAAATTTAAGAGATAAATCTTTTTCTCGCTGGCTTACAAAATGCCATTCTGGAAGTATAGCGTCGGAACTTTTGAATTGCATAAACGTTGCAAAGCCTTCGTTTAGCCAAAGGTCGTTCCACCAACCCATTGTTACTGCAAACAAATTCTTACGATTATTATTATTTTTAAGATAAAATATGGAAAAAAAATGCATAATGCTTTTGTATAGATAATAATTAGGAAGCTTACCCAGGTTACCAAACCACATGTGTGCAAATTCGTGAGCAATGACCATAACAATGTCCTCTCGGTTTGCAGTAGACGTCGTTTTCTTGTCATAAAGAAGTCTAGCTTCTCTGTATGTCACCAAACCCCAATTCTCCATCGCGCCAGATACAAAGTCCGGAATAGCTGCCATATCTTTGGAAAAATAAAGTTACGTTTGATTATCGAGTATAACAACAGATAACAACATATTGGATGTCTCATTCGAGTCTTACCGAGTTTTGGTAGAGGGTAGTCGATGTTGAAAAGATTGATATAATACTCGATTATTTGCACGCCGATATCCAGTGCAAAAGTTCCTTTTTCTTTTTGCGCTCTCGTGGTGTAGACGCTGATGGGGAATGTTTTCCCGTCCAAACCCTTTGCGTTTCTCGTTACAGCCACGAAATCACTAACGATGAAGCAAGCTAAATACGTCGACATCGGTACGCTCCTGGCAAACGTAACTGTGGTTAGTCCAGGTGCTGGATCGTCGACCGTCGTACTCTAGAAAATAGTTTGTTTGAAATTTAAAGGTACTTAAACAAAATTTATGCATAATTCGTTCATCATTTCATATTCATTCAGCAACGTCATACCTTGACGTTCATATTCGATAGTGCGCTGTAACAATCGCCAGTTGGGTGCACCAATTTTATGTTGAACTCCGCCTTGAATGCTGGCTCATCAAAACAAGGGAACGATCTTCTTGCATAAGTGGGCTCGAATTTTGAGGTAGCAATAGTTCTAAAGAAGTAATGAAATATTACGATTACCAGAATACAATTTTTATGCTAGTATACATTGCGTACGAAAATAATAGAGCTATTTTTACCTGGTTTCATTCTTTTCATCCTTGTATTTACTAGAATAGAAACCAACGATTTTATCCTGAAGCGACCCGGAGAATGACAAAGTGAGATTGTACACGCCAATGCCCAATTCTTCATTTGGTGTGATGATGAAAAACTCGTGTTCGTCCAGAGGATAAGATTCTTTTATCCCGATGTTATGGTTTTCTTCGTTTTGGCGCAAATCTAAATTAACCGAGTTAATGGTCAATTCCTTTTGATGTAGCGTGATGTATTTCCGTTTGTCCCGAACATCGAGTAAAATCGACACTCGACCTTCAAAGGTTCCTTTTTTTAGGTCTGGATGAAGGAACAGATCATAAGTCAATGGTCTTACTTCCGGTGGTAATCGGAACGATATATCAGATGGGATGTCCCGGTGCGTCATTGCTAAGTAATCGTGTAGACTTCTAGTGTCTGAAAATTGAAAAAAAAAATTATTTATTTATTTTTTACTACACAAATATATTCCATCTAAATATATATATATCTCGGCTCATTAGATAAGTTACATATTATACACGCTGGATTCGAATACGGCGTTGATGCCGGTAAACGCCTTCCAAATTATCTTATCTACTTTCCACGCGCCTGTCTCGTATCTGTTATCAATGCCTTATTCATCATTCATTTATTGATATTCACAATACTTACTAGCGTATATCCAAAATTTATCAACCTTATCACTCAAATATTTTACTGTGTATGTTTTTTTCTGCAAAATTTCTTTTATCATCAAAGAGCGAAAATTGAATTTCATAAACATCATCTTGCTTTTGGTTTTTGTTATGTTTCACGAACATCTAAGTCTAGACCAAAAATCATAAAGTTATTTTATTTTAAATCCGATTCATGCGAGTTAATACATCACTTCAGAAATGATTTACTTTTTTCGCAGGTTAGGATACTATTATTAGAGCAAATAGAATAGCTAATCATAAACAATTCTTAGTGAAATATTTCGTGTTTGCGTTGTGTTCATCTTGCTAAATCATGTAACTTTCTAAAACTTCTCCACTTTACATTTCTTTAGTTCTGTTTTATTTATTCTTATCAACACTATAAATACACATTTATCAGCAATAACATATATATCGCACAGTAAGAATAAAACGCGGTACGATTTAAACATCAAACATTCATTAATAAATTTATTCACACACGGAAAATTTTAACTATCAAAAATGTTTTGTCTCACATTTTATACAGTTATCGCGAATCAAGTATTTACATACGAATTTCTCAGATGAATAAGATAAAAATACTTTGTAAGTATCAAGCAATGTCACTATGGATGCATTGGTGTGAAGTGACAAGAATTGAGAGAGTCAAGATATAGCATATACTTATATATATATAGATGTAACGTATATGGGTGTAAGTTAATTCGTGTAATTATACTCGTAAAGCAAAACATACCGTTCAAAATGTAAGCAGCACTGACGCCTTGATTCTGAAAGACAAGGACAGCTGTAAGGCACGAAACGACTAGACTCAGAAAAACACAGAGAGCACAGGTGAAGCCCAGCAAAACATGACCGGCACCATGCTGCGTGTTGCTATGCGCAGCACCGCGTTCGCGTCTTGTAGCCATTCTTGTCAACGGATCCCCTTCGTCAGAGTACAACTACCGCCACCTTCTTGTCGTCGCTAGTCGTGTTCCCAATGCTGTAGCGCTATCACGCCTGAATTCAAATAATTTTCATTTTTTTTGCGTGAAATTATTATTTAAGGGACCACAATTTTTCAAATGATGATTGTTAGTGAATGTGATCATCAGGATCAGTAAAATTGTCAAGAATTTACAACCGATTATGGTTATTTTTTTCAACTTAACATTTATCAAGTATATGAACAAACAATAATTGGCAGTATATAACTGCTAACAGCAATAATATCAATTGTATCTGCTCGTAGAAATCTTTTAATTTTTGATTGCATGACGAATGGATATTTAATATAAGCACAAAATAGATTACCTCGTGAACAGATTAAGCTAATACTTTAAGCCTGTTAGTTATTACTTATATTCTTCTCGCGTTAAAAATTCTTATCATACATGATTTAATCGCAGTAATATTGCGCGTTAATAATTTAACACACAAAAAGAGTAATTACAAACGAATTATGGATGATAATATGGATCAATTTTTTCAATATACTTTTCGGTTAATAACTGATACATATATACGAGTTAAAAAATTATTATTCATCTTTAGTCAGTTCAATCTGTTCCGAGGAGACAAAAAGAAAGTTTAAATTTCAGACTTACTTTTTTCAATGTCCACTGCATCGGCGATCTATTCACAGATTTACTTATTTCAATATTTAGTCGACTAGTTACTCGTAAAACAACGACGATCACGTCAATGACCCGGGATAAGACGAAGTTGTCGTAGGATGACAAAGAGTAAATAAGTTATACCTGTATGCCTGCCTCTTACGGCATACAGCTCTCGACTAGTCGTACTATACGCGTTCCACAATTTAACAACTCTTTTCTCTTCGTTTCTGCTGTTCCCCCTCCCTCGCTTTTCTCGTTTTCGATTGAATCTTTATAAACTGTATATTAAAAAGGAATAATTGATGCGGAATTAAATATGTAGAATATATTAGAAAAATAATAACGCATGCGTGATTATTAAAAACAATTTTTTTATAAAATGAATGTTGAGGATTTTTTTATCATAATTTTTTTTTAGTTTACCAAAATTCAATCTCGCCTTAGCACACAAAAAATACTTTATTATTTGTCGTTTATTTAATGTATTGCATATGAAATATCTCTCATACACGTTCAAGACGTCATTTTAAAAAGGTCGTGGGCGTGTAAGCACATGTATTCTTCGTGCAAGATTCATTCAGTTAATTTCTTAGACTTTGCAAATGATGAACCATTCATGGTATACATCTAGTTTTTCCAATTGATGCTGCGCAATACTAACGTCTTGGCTGCCGGAACCAAGTCAAGTATTATTTGTTGATTTCTCTTTTTTTCTTAGTTTGCATTTTGCAACAGGTGACCTACAAATGAGTATAGATATTATATTTTTAATGAATATAAAAAAAAGTTTGTCCTTCTATACAGTTTTACTTTAGCCGTTACATTTGCATGCAGCACCACACCTTCTCTTTAACGTATAGGTATGTGCAAGTTATTGCGAAAAGTCGGACATTATTCGTCACCGAGTGTTTGACCAATTTCAATTCTCGTCACCTCGAAAAGCTAAATAAAAGTATTATTATACTCGGGAATCATTAATAAGCGAGTCAACATTGTGCAATATTTTTTCTGTCCATGTGTACCTTGACAAACCACGCCTAATTACTTTGACACATTGTACAAGTTTGACAAAACGGCGAGACGTTACTTTTGTGGGAAAAAATTTTAGTCAATAGGAGTTATTAGCGAGATTAAGATATTTAAATTACTGCAGTCACGGGAACGAATAGCATCAGCATTGAGGTATTTATTTGCGGTGATGTGAATTTTTTTTAAAATAAAGGTATGGCCATAATAGGGGAATGATAAGACATTTAAATATTTTTCATATTATATATTAATAGTAAAATGACATCGTAATAAATACATCATTGTTTGACGATACAAGATTAAAAAATCGATGTATTCATACAACTCAAGCTATTCTATTCGTCGTCCTTAATTCTATAAAATATACTTTTGTATATGTCATTATATTAGTATATGTAGTTTGTATATAAGGCATTTTCAATTTTGTTATTATGTTTCATTGACAAATGATCAATCACGATACTTACTTATGATTTTTACAATTCTTCTAATGTATATCCTTAACAAAAAGTTAGACGCTGCTGATGCCTCGAATACACGTAATAATGTAGGTATAAATAAAAAAAACAGGTTTTTGTTTGTTTTCCATATATATAAGGCGTGTTACAATATACAATTTTAATTACACAGTATAAAACAATGGTAATCGTCAACATATTCTGCTCAGCTTTATTCAAATAAAATTTTAAGCATTGTAAGGCATTGCTGTCGCGCGTAAGTTTTTCACCTGGCACTGCAATTTTATTAAGTCAGCAAAAAACTTTAGTTCAGCGTTTAGAAACGCCTAGCGTTCGACTATATGCGTATAATACGCGCGATGTGCAATAAAAAGCACGAAATGTGTGGTGTATATAGTCAACATATAATACAATGCGTTTGTTTCATTGCTTTATTATAAACAATGACGAATAAATATTCAATATATTAAAATTATTATATGTGTATTGCGAAATTGCAATTCCTCGTCGTTATTCTACAGACATTGCAATTCTTATATAGTGTTTTAGTACCTGGTGAGTTTAGTTTTGATGGTATTAATTGAACATCGCTCAAAAACGTGTGTATTTTTTTTTAGGGTAGATACCAATACACACGTTATTCTCATGACATTTGTTTGGTGGTTAAAATGGTTTTAGTATATCGATTTGGAAAACAAATTAAATTTATAATTAGAACGCTTCTTAATTATATATCACTCGACTAGCAGACAAATATCTAAAAGAAAGATCTTACAAATTATTTAATTATACGTAATAAATAAAAATTAAATTATGCACTGAATTAACAAAAGTCTCGATCACGATGGAAGAGAGACGTAAGAGAAAACGATTAATAAATATGTCCTCGGATCAAGCATCATTTACCAAGCGATGAAAAACGCAATTACAAAAATACGCACTTTGTCGTTTAAGCACCGGCGATTACCGATGTCGACCAACCCAAGTTGGTCTTTCGTAAACCTATAACGTTATCATCATCGCGATCCTTGCGCGATCAGAAATAAAAGTTCAAGAATACAAAGAAACCCGAAGTAATTTCGCAATAATTTAAAAAATACGAGACAATAAATAGATTCAATCCAAAATCAGCATCGCGATCAAAGTAAAGATAACGAACGATTGTTTCAGAGATGGCAGATTACAGGATTCATAATGAATTGCCATTCGAACAACAATCATTACTCGACTATGCATCTTATATAAAAAAAACAACCCTCTTTCAGCGCAAAGTCTAATCGGCCTTGTTGATAATGGTGGCATACTCGATGTCCTCCTGGTGCATGTCCTTGTCACCCCATCCCCAGATCGCGTCCTCGTGGCTGTGCTCCGGTGAGCTCTGCTTGATGCGAGTACCGTCACCGGTTCTCGCGGCCCGTTTCTCCACCAGTTCAACCGGTACCGTTTTGAGATCGTATGCCCAGCCGATTCGCGCGAAGAAATCGATGAAAGCCGTGGTGAAGTTTGCCTGGTAGTCACCCAATTCAGCCGCCTTGTAGTCCCAGGGGAAGACGTGGTGGTAGTTATGCCAGCCCTCGCCGAAGGCTCCCAGGGCTACGCGAATGTTGTCGGTTGCGCTGATGGTTCTGCGTCGAACGAATTGAGAAATCGGTTACACAATCGTCGAAAGAGAAGATGTACGCGGTGTGAATGTGTAATAGAGCGAGAATCGATTGGAAAAACTTACTCGTCATACGGTCTGGTGCCCCAGATGTGAGCGGCGGAGTTAACCAACCACGTGAGGTTCAGCGAGGCTGTGTAGCGGAAGATCGTCGCGTACCACGAGTACATGCCGTTCTCACCCCAGAAGTAGCAGGGGATCCAGGCGGGCAGGAGGAAGCAGAAGATCGGCATCAGGATAATGTAGAGCCTGGGCAAAAAATTGTTATTTTATAACATGATGTACTAAAATTTCGTTACTGCTTATATAATTGCACAATGTCTCACCTTCGTTGCCAGACTACGATAGGATCGGTTTCGAGATCGCTCATGTCAACGCTGGCACCTTTGGCGATAACGTCCGGGTGCTTACGGACGAGCAGCCAGCCCATGTGCGAGAAGAAGAAACCTCTCTTGGCATTGTGTGGGTCAGCATCCGTGTCCGTGAACTTGTGGTGTACTCGGTGATCCCTCACCCACTCGTACAGGTGATTCTGCGCGCGTAAATTCAAATTTAAAACCATGCGTATCGATTTTTTGTCTAAATTTTTTTTCTTCAAAATTACGATTTGCATACCTGGAAGGCAATGGTCTGGAAGACCATGAGAATCAGCCTCAGTGGCCACTTGGCTTTGTAAGCTCTGTGGCACCAGAGTCTGTGGGCTCCTGCCGTGATACCCAGTGCAGCCGCGCAAGCGATGAGGATCGCTGTAAAAATCACGACGAATTAAATAAATGAATACCGATTGATCGATCAAAATTTACAAAAAAAAAAAAAAAAATAAATAAATAAATAAAATCAAGTCTTACTCCACACAACAGTGAGGAACTTGGCGCCGTGGAAGAACAGGTAGAAACCATAGAGCGCTCCCACGTGGAGATAGACGAAGGCGATGACGTTCCTCCAGACGATCTTCCACGTGTACTTGCTCTTGTCGGATTTTTGTGCGTCAAGGTAGGTCGGTTTTGAATTCGACACGGGCTTCTCTTCGGGTATGCCCTGTTGTGTGGCTTCCAAGAAGAGAGCCGCCGAATTTCCAAACAGATTCGGCGCCATTGTGCTGTGTTAGACCTGCGAAAAAAAAACGCGTTGACGCGGTATTGTTACAATATGTCCAAACGAGAAATATGCATCATAGCGAGAGATGCGGCGAATCTATGTCGAGTGAGAAAGTGTACGGACTGATGTGTTTTCTAAAATGTAGAATCTTGTTCTACTTTCAATTGTGCGGCGTCGTACAGCAGGTACTAACGCGATTAGTGCGCATAGTGCCGTGAAATTCGCCGGACTGTAGAAATTCGATCGTAAAGGAGTGAATAATTATTAATCGTAAATCGAAAATGCCTGACATACCCAACGATGACGAGCGTCAACCGAAAGCGAGACACTCGAAGAACAGCCGGGATGAATCTCTATAATACGCAAGTGGGTTAAAGATCGCTGATGCGCTACTTATAGCAGCCTATCGGACTTTTGAAAAATGCTCGCGCATCCGCGGGTGCGCTTCGAATGGCACTTGTTGTTTGCACAGGCCACAACGTACGTTAAGTGAAGGTAAGTTCCGACTTTCTTCTGATGCTCGAGCTCACGGCAGTGGGACGGAGAGAAATGGAGAGGGAAATCGGTAAGAGAAAGAGAGAAAGAGAGAGAGAGAGAGAGAGAGAGAGAGAGAGAGAGAGAGAGAGAGAGAGAGAGAGAGAGAGAGAGATGATCGGTTGCTGCTCCTTTGGGCGCCGCGCGAGAGATGCTGAAAGGAGAGTCGAACGGGACCGGCCGAACCGGAGAAAAAGAGGCCAGCATTGCTTTTCAGGTCAATGTTGCGCGCGAACGGAACACATACACAGCATCGAACGGCATCTGCTTATATGCGAGATATTCGATGGTGATCCGCGCGAATATTGTGGTACACACGCAGCCTAAATTATATCCCCCCATACATGTGTTTACCGCTCGATTTCAATCACTCGCTCATATGTATGACTGTGCGCGTATATACGTGATTTTTTCCGCATTCGCGTGTCATGTTAATTGCTTATTACAAGCAATCTTAATAGCGAGTGCGCAACTTGATGAAAATCGCGCCTATTGTAAATGTCATTCTAATTATGCAATTGTCTCTTCTTCTTCTTGGTTTTCGACGAGAGCGACGATTCACGGTCTCTTACGGCGAAAATCAGTAGAGCGTCACACCACACAAGCTAGCTTCTTCTTTTCTTTTCTAGAATATCATTACACCGAGAGCCGGATGGCCTTCAGCCGCTCAAAACATAATCTTGGTGTGCGCTGACAATTAACGAAAGAACAATTGGAAAGCATCGCGTTGGATGTGGGAACGGGAAATTATTTCGCGCTTATGAGCGATGATGGTGTATACGTTTAAGTTTGGAATGCGACGGATAGAAATATTTTGAACAAAGAGGTTGAATAAATAAACGATGATAACGGTGTAAGTAAGAGTATTTTAACTTTCACAAAAAAAAAGAAGAAAAATCTAACTTAATTAACATAATGCATCCAGAATGAACTAAAAATTGTATAAAACGTAAAATAAATTTAAAAAAAAATAGCTTACTTTGATAAAAAGGTACAGTTTTGTCGCCAACAAGCGCGCACGAACTCTCCAAGTTCTCCAGCAACGACACTTCACTAACGATCTATGCAGCGTGCAGGAGAAATGGTACCGCGCGTTCAAGACACCTCTCGCGAGTCTACTATACTGTACGAAACGTTTCTGTCCGAGATCCGGACTCGCGCTCGGTTCGAGACGAAGTATCGAGATGCACGTGCCTATGTTCCACTTATGAGCCTTTCTCAGCACTCGCTACCCCATCCTCCGCTCGCTGCGTCGAATCGGCGGAAAACGAGTGCTTGTCTTCTCCCTCTACTCAGCTACATCCAATCGGCTATCAGCTCATCCTGTCTCCCTATGGGAGAATAGAAAACGAAAAGCTTCGTGTGTGTGTGTGTGTGTGTGTGTTTGTACAACGCAAAAGTGTTCACTTTCGGATGGTGTGGAAAAAAAATTAACACCGTTGCTCATTGCGGTGATCGCCGGTGTTGATCCGATTTTTTCAACGGTTTAGAGTTTTACAGAATTTAGGAGTAGCGTTGGTTCGTTTTTTTTTTGTTTTTTTGTTCAAAGAGTGTAAATCACGGAGAAACGATAGACAACGGTACTGATCCCTTATGTTTATTCAAACGCGCTTTTTTAGTATCAATTTTTCAACTGCGCTATCGAAATTTATGCAAAAAGATACGTCACATGTTTGCAAAGCATGAAGGAACATGTAAAAATCCCAGACAAACGTGTACCTGCTTAGCTGAGCTTAAAATTTTCGTTTAGCAATTACACCTGTGATTGTACATTATTATAGCAGAAGATTATTGATGATTTGATCGCAAAGATCATGGCATATACGGATGAGTAATTAACCGTAATCTTTCCTCTCGTAAAAGTGAAAAAATTAACCACAGCAGCGGTTCGTTCGAATAAAAAAGACGTCACCGCGGCGTTCCCAAGTTGGGCAATGCAGGGTCAACGCACTGGTCCAGATTCATTTTTTATTCCTTGATTTCCCAAATCTTTTTCTATGTAGTTCCGGTGATCATGTCGTTAAAATGTAGTATTAGTATCAAGATCTCTTTCTTTTTTAGAAAACAGACGCTATATTATATCACTGACATTTATATACTTACATCTTAAGTCGTTACTCTGAATCCAGAGTGAATTAACGCGTTAAAACAGGAGAAAATCGGCGCACATACTAGCTTGCACGCGCTCAATGAGCTTCCCCGCAGCGCGTTAGAAAACGCAAATTAGTGTATAAATACAGATCGTTCTCCGCTTGCGCCAAACGATTTCCCATGCCGATTGTGCAAAAAGTCGCGAACGGATGCGCCTGGCGCGTTATCAAAGCGAGTGTTTTGAAATTTTGCTAATGAAAATCGAAACTATAAGTACTAGAGGTATTGAAAACGAAACCATCGTCAGTAATAACGAAATGAAATCTACGTGTATAAGCAGCTTATACAAAACTGGTATAATCAAAGGCTAATGGTGAAAAAGAAAGAGTGCCGAAAAGCCGATAATCCGGAATATTTTGAATCTTGTGGGGGAATTCGGTCAGTAATATAAGAGTCGAGACGGTCTAGGATCATTGATCTTGTCCGAAAGAGAGAGGAGGAAACTGCGGCGTTACAGGAAGGAGAGTATTATAATCGAGTGTAGGACACGTTAACGCACGAGAGGGAGAGAAAAAGAGGTCAAGAGTCGAAGACCAAAACGACGAGAGAGCTTCTCAAAATTTACGTCTACACAATTATTTTCCTCGCGCGGAACAATAAACACATCGTACAAAGATATGCGGGCTCGTTACTCGCCGGGGATGATTTATCCTCGAAGTAGGATTCTGGGTCTGTGCTCGTAAAATACACTGTATATATGCACGCCGCAGCTTATCAGCACGAGTAATTGTATAATGCAATCGTAAAAACTGACGTTTAGCCATATATGAACTACGATGCTGAAACGTTATCTGCAGGTGTTATACAGTATATGTATAACAGTGCAAAAAGGAGGAGAAAAAAACGAGAGAATGGTAAAACGGAACGTGGACCACGACACGTTAGCACTTTCTGCTTCTCTGACCGATTAAGGCTGACGAACGGTACCTGCGATATGCCAGCGCGCATCTTAGGCCTCTCCGAATCTCTCACCTACTGTATGTGCGGAGCTCTACGAAGCGGTTACGCCTTGTTGCTCAGTTGGGTTGGCTTTGTGTGTACATTCCTCTCCTCAAATGTATCCTCTCTTATTTTTCGATCCCACAACGACACACACTCTCTGCGGTGTGCCAGTCCGTTAACGGGTCAATAAGATTCAGATTCGTTATATGTGATTTGGAGAGAGAGAGAGAAAAAAAAGGAGAAAGCACTTATTCGCGCAGGCTCATTAATATTTACTCGAAATCTCTTCTGTATAGCTATTTCTAGTTTTTTTTTTTTATTGGCAGTGAATATTAAATTTCATTACACGCCTCATCTTCTAGATCAAACGGTAGTATTCGCTATCTCCGTGTCAATTTTGCCAGTCCCACTCGATGATCTCGAACTTTTTCGAGAATCCCGAAATATTGCAAGTCCTGACAATTTTCGAAATTCTCGAGTTCAGTCAACACTCCGCTCAAGATTCTCTTTTAATGCAATTTTAATTTTCGTGTGAAATTATTTTGCTAATATTATGCAGTGATTTTCTGTTACCGAACGTCTTTCAGATTCAGATTAAGTATAAGTTATAATGAGACGTCATTATATTAAGATAAAAGTACTTTTTTCTGCTCAGCACTGATAAATCTTCACAATCTGGTTTTTTACAATTAATTTGAGTATAATTTATAGTGCATGTCATGTCTATAATCAAAAAATGGAAATATCCTAAATCGTCAGTTCATAATTAAGTACTATTGTTTGATCTCTTCGGATAAGGTGCTTAATGCAATTATTATAAAACTTCACTTACATGTAAGTTCGTTAAATTATACAATTGTTCATTCAAATGAGGTCGACAAAAGTTCAGAGCGTCATATCTTTTGCTGTAAACTCGTGATTTTCTTTTCCAGTAAAAGTATCGACAGAGAGTATAGCAGCTTTACTTTCCATAATTAACGAAGCATATACGCATCAATTGGCGAACTATAATACGCGCGACTGCGATGTCGAGCTGCGTTCAAATTCAGCGATGCTCTATATATGACCTCATTTCCTGTTTCTTGCTAAATACTCGGTAATTGCCACAACTTCGTGCTTTGAAGACACTGAGAGACGACTCTTAATAAGCACACTTGCAACATCGATTGCAAATTGAAGGAAATCAATCGATACTGCTAAATCTACTCGCAGTT
The DNA here is from genome assembly GCA_012977825.3 of Pteromalus puparum. Taxonomy (NCBI): domain Eukaryota; kingdom Metazoa; phylum Arthropoda; class Insecta; order Hymenoptera; family Pteromalidae; genus Pteromalus; species Pteromalus puparum. The sequence continues at coordinate 51,961,639 of CM053171.1, forward strand.
TAATAATATACGTTGCGATACGTCCCGTTTAAAACATATACAGATCAGCTGATCGACGCGCGTTACTCCCACATCGATTCGAGCTACTCTATATATGTGTATACTATACTTACAAGTAGAATATCGCTGTAATCTTGTCGAAAATAAATAAGCGTGTAAAAGATGATACACAATCTACAAGTGTCAAAATAAAGATACAGATATGCGGAATTTCATCAGCAAAGTAAAATAACACAACAGCAACATTACTATCTCCGATATAATAATATGCTATTATATCAACATACGTATACATATACTATTATTATCATACTTGAAGCCATACTATCGATCACGAATGCAAAAACAGCCTATAATAAAAGTCATGTCAAGCAGAACCTACTGAACGAGCCTCTGGTTGCTGAATGCTGCTGGAAAGTTGCAAATGCAAAGCGAAGAAAGCCGGCGGCAAAGGCGTTCGATACATCGTCGTCATCTGTAGATTCCCCTGTGCTATAGCAGCGCACATTTTGTCTCTATATAAAAGAGACGCAACAACACGTCTCTCTCGAACGAACGAGGTTTATTCGGAACTTTTATTAGGCTTTTAAAGATTTTTCGGAACTTGGAAGACACATGACGAGAGCCGGTGGCTTTGTTTAAGGTATTTTGCCAAAACAATGGGCTCAAGAGGATACATGATGATTATAGCGTACGCTCACGGCGATACTGCTGACGCGTAGTGGTGGAGGTTTCAAGTTTTTCGTGTTTTTATCAGGTGTCGGGAGAGATATGTGATTTTCTCTAGCTTATCGACTAGTCGGTCAAGACGTTTTGGATCGTTTCTTGCTGTTGGTAAGGACGGTGGAGGAATATTTGATTTGCCGCATTGCATGTGTAAATTATTTTAATTTTATTGTTTAATTCAGGATGAACGATTGACCTAAATTTCTATATTTAACTGCGGCTGCGCTGCGAGTTGAGAGAAATTTTGGCAACAAGTTTTTTATTTTTTGACTGAAGCTCGGATTACTATCATTATTGCGATTAATAAAAGCTTTTATTGTTGCTACCGGGCTTTTCGACTAATAAAATTTATCTAAGATATCGGAGGTACGACTAAGTTGTACTCTAAAGATAGAGAAAAACTGAGTTTTCCATTTCATGGAATTGCGTAATAATTTCGTCAATATCTATAATCTTGCATATGTCATATAGATACGCCTGCTTTACCCTATTTGGTCAACAATATCAAAATAAAATATACGCTCGTTCTTATAATTTTATTATTCATTCGATGTAAATCACGAAATCGTTCGTCAGACGTATAATGCAACACGTCTCGCATAGTATGTGTCTAAAAAACAATGCATGTAACATCTTCCTTGTTTTTATATGTTTTTAATTTATTCTATCAGAGTATATTCAAGCATTTATTTGTTAGCTCGCTGCAGGAAGAGAATTTAGGTAAACGCCGGTATAATTCTTTCCGACCATCAATGATGCATAATTAATTATACACATATAGCATCGACCCTTTATACAAATCTTATAGAATTTACACACTGATTATGTAAGACGTTACGATAGCTGCATTTAATTGCCATGTTGAGTAGTTCGAACGATTCGATTGGGACGTCTTTAAATTTTGCAAAACAAAAAAAAAAAGATAAAATTAATTTTCTTCAAGATCAAAATCGTTTCAAGGTAAGAACAGCGTGAAAAGTGCTCCAAAATGAATACATAAACGACGACATACATATCGCTTGGCGCTCTGAGAAAAGTTTTTACGAAAAATAATAAGTAGTTAGGCTCGAGCCGTCATTGTCATCGCTATACAGCGAGCGGCGGCGGCTAGTGTCTCTGTCAGTGCGTCTCGCGCGCATACCTTTTCCTCGTAGAGGAAATGACAATGTAAAAGCTCGCCACTGACGATAATGCGATTCTTCAGCCGAGGTCTTGGGGGTCAATCGAAGCGTTTTCGTGGTCATCGGCATGCAACTTACCTGGCTCTTTCAGTCTGTTTTTGAACTCGGACCGATTACCACCTAACGTGGCTCCTAACGCGTAGATTTTTTTTTACCCAGTCGAGGTGCCGATTTTTTTACTACTTCATTTCTTCTTTTTTTTACGATACGTTTGTTAATTTTCATTTTAATTTTTTGCTTGATAAATTGCGCAGTCGAAGCTTCAATCGAGCAAAAATGCCGGCGGAGCGGATGGACGATTACAAGAGGGACATACATTGGCCGACCGTTTTGTATTACATACATCTACACGCCCTTGGATTCTATGGAGCCATTCTGCTGTTTACCGAAGCTAAATGGTTGACTGTATTTTTCAGTGAGTACTCGTTGAATATATATATATTTTTTTCATTATAACTAATAATATATCGCCATGGATTGCACTAAGAGCCTTTGATTCCTGTTTTTTTCACCGCACATCTCTCGTGAAGCTGAAAAAAAAACCGATCATTTCACGAACGTTATGTAAAGGCACCTACGCGACACCGGTATGTTCTTGAAACGCAATGACGAAATTGAAATATCTTCGCCGTGAGAGACAAAATGCAGTAATGCATTCGTGTACGTTTCCTCTTCGAAAAAAAATTTAAATATCCGGCGTACACTGCTGTCTGTGACGTAAGCTTTAAGCGTTCACACATAACTTGGATGGATATACTTCGAGTATACCCGTTTCGTTAGCGAAATATGGTTGATTTTTACGATTTGACGTTTTAGCGCTGTTCGTAATTTTAATCGCTGGACTGGGCATCACGCTCGGCGCTCACAGACTATGGGCTCACGGCGCTTTCGAGGGGTCGCTCATCGTTCGGAGCTTCCTGATGATAGCACACACGCTGGCTGGTGTGGTGAGTGCATATATGATTTTAAAGGATAATTATTAGTTTATGTACTAATTTGATTGTAAATTTCGCCAGGGTAACATCTACGACTGGGTACTGGCGCACAGAACTCACCACAAGTTCTATGGAACCGAGAGGGACCCCTACAACCACAAGAAAGGCTTCTGGTACAGCCACCTTCTGTCCAACGTTCTCTCGGCGCATCCGGACAAGGAAAGAATGGACAAGGACATCGACATGTGCGACGTCGACTACGACGGCTGTGTCTGGATTCAGAGATGGTAAACGACGACGAATTTCGTATAAGATAAACGTATATACGAACGAATTCGAGAATAACGTGAGAATTCCATAGGTTCTACTGGCTGCTCTTCCCGGTTGTCGGTCTTCTGCTACCGATCAACGCACCGGCCGAGTACTGGGGCGAGTCGATCAAGAATACCGTCTTCATCCTCGGCTTCTTCCGTCTGGCTGTGACAACGAATCTCTCCTGGCTGGTGAACAGCGCGATGCTCGTCTGGGGCCTGAAACCCGGAGACAAGTTAATAGCTATTTACGATTCCTTAGGCTTGCTATACCAGCTGTTCTTTAAAATGCCGAAAAGTCACGGCATGGTCATGATTGCTAACGACGGCTTTCACACCCAGTAGCTCGTGATTCGCATTCAAATCGGTGCAACAACAACAACAACAACAAAAACAAAAAAACGCTCTGTCTTCCAGATTTCCCGCTGACGACAACACGATCTTCCTGCTGAACAAGTCCTACTGGCCGAACTACCATTACCTTCTACCCTGGGACTACAAGTGTGGCGAGTTCGGCAACTACGACCGTGGCTGCAGTACCTTCTTCATCAAGATGTGGGAGAACCTCGGCCTCGTCGACTCTCTCAAGACAGCCTCGAGCGAGTCTATCCGCGACGCTCTTTATCGCGCCGCCAGTCAGAAACTCGACGTACCCGAGGCTCTTGAGTCCGTGAAAAAGGTGGCTGACGAAGAGGCGATCAAGGCCAAGCTCCGCTACCACCACTGATGCACCTGCCGTCTTCTCTCGCAATAAACCAACTAAATTTCCCCCCGCTGCGCATTTGTAAATTATTGCTTGTCACTGATTACTATAAATTTTTACAATAAACGAGAAGAAAAAATTATTTCACAATAATATACTGTACACGCGCTGGGAATTATCGCTCCGACGATTTCAAATTGACAGCTGCTTCGCGCGTTTTTTCACGCATGCGCAGACGCTTCCATGCTATATACTACGCTGGTCAGCCTCGGCCTTCTTTTTTTTCCATCTCTCTTTCTCTCGCACACGATCGAGAGATACTTTTCCGAAAATTGCCTGCTCTCCCATCAAAATTCTCCGCGAGAAAAAACGTCAGTAAGCAACAATCCGCGAAATAAACAAACGTTGAGCAAACACATCGGGCAGAGGAGTAGAGGACGGGATAGCTGTATGCGAGTTGCGCTGCACGCGCGCAGTGTGGGAGAGGGAGAGATTGCAAGAGAGAGAGAGACAGATAGAGTATAGAGAGAGCGCTTGTGCAGACGTTCCCCTTTTGGCCGCCGCTATTAGTCATTGAGTCAGTCGCGCGCCGGACGCTGAGTCGTCGACACTTTTTCTATAAGGTGTACACTGCGGAAAAGGGATAAAACAGAGAGAGAGAGAGAACAGACGCACTCGTTCGCTGCCTCTGCTCTCCGTGTCTCGTGCCGAGCCTAGCCTACGGGAGCCGCACGGACGAATATCTGTGGATTAAACGGATATCCCCTCGACGACCCGCATTGGAAGGAGAATAAACGTAAGCGAGATTTTTTCACTTCTATCGTCTCTCCGTGCAGTTTATGTGTATGTGTGGGTCTGTATATGTGCGCGAAGCATCAAGGCCTCTTTCTCGGATCGTTAAGTCTCGGTCAGAGATACCGTCAGCGCAGCTTGGCATCACGGGCGCAAACACGCTGACTGTATCCGTTTCTTTCTTCTTTTTTTTTCTAATGAACATCGTGCGTGCAGTGTACGACTGCTGATCTAGCGTGAGCATACGCGCTGTAATTTGTCTTGCATATTAAATTTAAATTTACTGTGTCAATGTCGTTAGTAGTGTGTGTGTATGTGTGTAGCTTGTTGTTGACGCATTGCATGGGAGAGGAAACGTCATCATACGTTTGTCCAGTGTAGTAGTTATAGCTCGTCTTCCTTGTAATTCATCGCAATACACTCGCATCTATATAGCATAATCTGCTCGAGATAGCCCGGGTATTTCCGTCAAACACGGCATAGCCGTCCGCGCGATAAACTTCACACGCGAGAGAGCAATAATATTCGGAACGTGCGAAGGTAAAGAAAACGCGAAAAATCGAGTGCGTGAATAAGAATATTCGGAGGTTGGATATACTACAGAGAGAGAGAGAGAGAGAGAGAAAAATGACGGTCATGAGGCGACGACGGAGGTATAGTGTTTTGCGTGGGTCGAGAGGGCGCCACCGTCCAGCAGCTGTGTGCGAGAGAGAGAGAGAGAGAGAGAGAGAGAAAGAAAGATTTCTGCGTGTGCGCGCGCGTTCCGCGTTCTCTCCGCGCGGAGATCCCCGAGTGCGACCGAGGAGGACAGCGACGAGAGAGCGACGACTCGCCTTCCTCTGTCCTAGACAACACACAACAAGCCTCGTCGCCGTCGCCGCCGTCGACCCGTAAGTACTTTAGAAGCACCAGATATCTCCGCGCGACTCCATTTCACATCGGAGTCTATTCTCGCACCAACTCGACTCCATATCTCCGTCCCGCTGTCTCGTGTGCATAGCCTATCGCTATACTCTCCGTCTCTCTCGCTCTCCTTCTAGCTAGGCGCGGCCGTTGAGCTTGCTCTGTCTCTCTCTCTCTCTCTCTCTCTCTCTCTCTCTCTCTCGGTATAGAAGCCCGGGGTGTCTGGGAGTCGAGAGCGCGCGCGTCCGGGCGGCCCGTGGTGCGCTCGCCTATACAACGGCGAATATTCCAGAGCGAGAGAGAGTGAGAGAGAGAGATAGCATGTCTGTACGTGTGCGCGCGGTATAATACGTGGGAAGACGAGAACGAAGAAGGCGCGATCGGGACGCAGCTCTCGGAACGACGCGACGTGTCGACTTTCCGCTGTGTGCGTCATGTCGGCTGCTTGAGCCATTTTGGAATCCTCCGGATGTTGGCTCCTTCCAGTCCGATTTTCCCACTCGTTCTCTATGTATCTCCATCTCACTCTCTTTCTGTCTCTCTTCCATTCTCCCTTCGAGTCGGTCAGCCGAGGGAATTTAGGCGAAGGAGGGGTACACGCCCCAAAAAGGCCTTGGCTCTCTCTCACTCTCGTATAACATAGGTATACGGGCGCGGGGGAGAGCTTTGCTCCGTTTCGATTTTCGATTACAACGGGGGAAGAAAAGGCTTCTCTCTGACTCTCTGCGTGCAGCTCGTTTCTGGCTACACGTATTATCCTTCCGAGTGGAAAGATCGAAACGGCACGAGTGATACGTATAGAGGCTTTATCTAGGTTAAGGACTCCTGATGCTGGATTTCTTCCTTCCACCGCTCTTTGTTTTCTCTCGGTGTTCTCAATGCATTTCCGTTGCTTATCTCGGCTTATTAGACCAGATTACGAGATAACGCGCTACTCTGCACTCTCGATGCGCGTTTCACCTAATTGCACATTATAGGTGAGAGCGTCATATCGGGGAATTTCCAATGACTGTATGTCTGGAGCAGCCTTTGTTGTGTCTATCTCCGTCTCGTTCTTTCTTTCTTCTTGAGGTTGAATATTATTATCGGCCTTGGCATTTTTCACCGCTGCAGCAGAGCGCGCGGCATTTCATTCATCGCTCTCGACGCTGTGCGCGCGTGGGCGAAAATTTCCCCTCTTCCCCTCCTCCTCTATACCTCCTGCTCGGCTGCGAGGAAACCTGTTAAGGCCAATTGCCGAGTTTCTTTCGTTTCGTCACGCGTCGCCGTTTGATAACACTGCATGCACAGAAGAAGAAAATAGTGAAGGTGAAAGTTGCCACTGCGCTCAGCCTCGACATATTTCAATAAAAAGAGACTTACGCGCTACTGCTCTCGTATATATGCCGTTGTTTTGCTATGCTTATATCGAAAGCTCGCAGGAGGAAAGTCGAGGTGTGCAATAGATATAGATTTTGAAAAATCCACGGCGATGGGAGAGCGCACACGACTTTCTCACTCTCTCTCTCTCTCTCTCTCTCTCGCTCTTATGTGTCAGTTATCGAGGCTATGAATAGCCAGCGCGCGCTGATTTCCTTTCAGCTGCTCGAATAAACGTGACATCCACCGAGGGCACATACACCGCTGCATCTCTCTGCAACGAGGTCAGAATATCTCGAGCTTCTCCTGCACGATCTATCTCTCTCTCTCTCTCGTCTCTCTTTGCATGTATACACGCAGTGTATATACACAAGCGAGAGAGAGAGAATCGATCGTCGATCAGCTGAGAGAGAGGTGGGAGTATCGGTTGGCTGATGCGGTCTATCCTTGAGCCGAGGTCGCATACGGCGTCGTCCACTTTTGCTTTCCGATACGTATATATTCCGAAGCGAGGATTAGTGGTCTGAATTACTGGCTTCGGCTCCTCCGCGCGCGCCGGGGTAGCAACAACCTCCGGCGCGCGGCGACGAGTCGACGGCCCTTAATCGTTCCAGTGCTGCCAACGCGTCGCAGACGCGTGTATATGTGCACCTCGCTTCTATACTCTTTCTGCATACGCGTTATACCTTTTATCTTTTGTTTGCAACATATATCCAATCTTAATGTCGAACCTTATTATACTTTGCATTCATGTGTTTGTATAGCACTTTGTTGAAGACGAACTAACAAACAAATAGCCTGTCTTCGCTAAGCCGCACGTGTGCATGTTTGGCCTTGAATTTTCGCGTTTTCCTCGTATTTTTACGTAGCTAGGAAACGACGCTTAAATATAGCACAGACGAGAAACCTCGCTGCGCGATAATTAGTCCAGACTAAGTGCCGCATGCTTGTAACGTACATACTTCGCTCTCTGCGTGTGTGCGGCTTATTTGTCGCGCTTTCTTGCACGCCCGAGCAGCGATCGAGCGCTGCATTGTTATTGACAAGATAATGCGATTGCTTGTTTATACGTCGTCGCTGCTCTTTGTCGTTGGCAACATTGGCCGGCCGAGTGAGGAAACGCATCGGTGTGACGTGTCTCGTTGCGTTCCTTCGAGCACGTACAAGGAGCTGCTCTGTGTTCTGCTTTCTCTCTCTCTCTCTCTCTCTCTCGCTCTCGCTCTCGCCATCATCCTGCGCTGCACCATTTTTTCCTCTATACTCTTTAGTGGAGAGCCAAACCGCGCCAATGCGTCATTGGCCGAAAGAGTGAGAAAGAGAGAGAGACAGAGATTTAAGGAGTCATTCTCCTCTCTGCGTCATTCGGCTGCTATCTCTTTGTCTCAGCACGCGCAAAGCGCTTAGCGGCCATCGCGCACAAAGACACGGTGACGCGTGTGAAAAGCCAGTCATCAGAAAACAGCTGATGCGTTGTTTACTTCTGAAAATGCAGCTCGCTCTCTCTCCCGAGATGTTTACTTCGCTCGGCGATTAAATTTTCAAGTTCGACTCTCCGGCGCATCTGTATGTATGTATACGCGGTGTATAAACGGTATACGAGAACCTCGAGACGGAGAGGAATTCCCAGATTTTCGTTCGCGCGAGAGAGATAAAAGAAAACAAGAAAAAGCGAGCGAAGGAAGAGAGAGAGACTGGGGGAAGCAAGTGCGAGGAGAGAACAGGGGAGCAGGGAGAGAGAAGTAAAGCGCAGGCGCTCGAACTGCGGGAGTTCATTGACCGTCTGACCATGAGAGCCGCGCCCCACATCGCGTTGAGGGAGCGAGGGAGACGAAGAGAGAGAATTTCCATGCTTCTTCTCTCCCCTTCGAAATCCTGACCACTGCTCCCGGCCGCCGCCGGTTCTCTCCACGCAGCGCGCGAGCGCTTCTTTTACGATGTATAACATGTATACAGTGCGTGTATGTATGTACATACACGTACGCGAAAAAATAAAATACTAATTTTCCTTTCCGACATTTTTGTTTCAGCTTCCCAGTGGAAGATCTGTGTGCTGTGATTTATCGTTCTGGGGGCCAAAACACGCGCAACAACGGACAACCCCACAGGACCGGGGGGTGCTTCTCGTGTCTCGGGAGGAAGGTCAGGGCCTGCACTAGACTAGCTTGGCTCTATCCAGGCCGCCACCTGCTTTCCCTTTCCCTTGATTAATAATCCTGTCTTCTACTACCCCATACGTACCCTGTCACTTCCAACTGCGCAACACCACAAACACGCTATCTTTGCTACGTGGCGCATTGTCAAATTACCCGAAACTAAAAGATTCGATGCCTTCCAGGGACGATAATCGCTCCCTATCCACTGAGCAACGCTGGATCCCTCCTTCAACTATTAGACGCGATGCGCTCACCCCAGAAAGCAGAAATGATGTCATCTTCAGAAAGGTGCGGGGCATTCTTAACAAGCTCACACCGGAAAAGTTCGCAAAGCTGAGCAACGACTTGCTCAACCTTGAGCTCAATTCCGATGTAATTCTCAAAGGTGTCATTTTTTTGGTAAGCATCCCATCCACACTGATTCTGCTCTACATTATATTATAGTCGATCGATCGAGAACTAATTTTTTCTCTCCCCCTCTCAGATCTTTGAAAAGGCTCTCGATGAACCGAAATACAGTTCTATGTACGCACAGCTGTGCAAGCGGCTGTCTGAGGAGGCTGCGAACTATGAGAACTCGCAAAAGCATCAGCAGCAGCAGCACGGCGGCGTTGGACTCCACTCGACAGGCAGAACCGGACTCAATAGCCATCTCGAGCCCGGAAAGCGCTGCACCGACAGCACTTTCACGCGTCTGCTGCTCAACAAGTGCCGCTTCGAGTTCGAAAACAGATCCAAGGCCAACGAGGCTTTCGAGCGACAGGATGGTGAGCTTAGCGCGGAGGACGAGGAGCGCCGGCAGACGGCCAAGCGCAAGATGCTCGGCAACATCAAATTCATCGGCGAGCTCGGCAAGCTGGAGATCGTCTCGAACTCGATCCTCCACAAGTGCATCCAGCAGCTTCTGGATAAGAGGCGTGGCGGATCCCGGGGGGACCCCGCCGAAGACATCGAGTGCCTCTGCCAGATCATGCGCACCTGCGGCCGCATCCTCGACACGGACAAGGGTGCCCAGCTCATGGAACAGTACTTTAAGCGCATGAACAGCCTGGCAAAGAGTCCGGAATTACCGCTGCGTATACGCTTTATGCTGCGCGACGTCATCGAGCTCCGGAGGGACCGCTGGGTGCCGCGTAAGGCCACCAGCACTGAGGGTCCCATGCCCATCAACCAGATCCGCAATGACAACGACGACCACTCGAGGTCCGGCGGACCAATGGGCGGTGGAGGTGGAGGACCCGGCGGACCGGGCGGCTACGGCTACGGCCGCAACCGCGGTGGACCTGGCGACGAGCCAGGAGCCCGGGCCATGAGCCGCGACCTCTTCCAGCGCATGGACCGCGTCAGCCTCGACAGCTTCGGTATCATACCGCTCAGCTCACCCGGCTTCGCCATGAGCTCGCCCTTCAGCCCTAACGGCTTCGGCCCTGGGCCCAACTCTGCGCCTGGCTACAACGGCCGACACAACCAGCGCAACCAGCCCGCACCCTTCTACCCCAACCAGAACCGCCACCAGAACAACTTCCAGGCCAAGCACAACCAACAGCAGCACAACTCGCCCCAAAACTACAATAACAGTGAGTACACTTTTTTATTCAGCCCTCTTATCTTTATCTTCCTCTCGTAATCCATGGACTTACCCTACATCTTGACATCGTTCGCAGACGGCAACAAGGACGGCATGAGGTTCAACAAGAGCAAGATGCTCATCGGACCGCCGGAGGAGCTTTCTCTCAGGCCCTCGGCTAACTCGATGACTTTCAAGCAACCCAACATCAACCCAAGCCTGCCTCTCAACAACGGCGGTATAGACCTCTTCCCTGGTCGCATACCCGAATCGCCGCTTATGCGGCCCAATGCAGCCGCGATGGCTGCTGCGGCTACGCTGCGCAAGCCCAGTCCGCCCCTGCTGCCGACCAAGGAGACGCCGGCCATTGTCATCAAGCAGGGTCCTCTGGACAAGCGTGACAAGGCGCGCGAGCGCAAGGATAAGGGCCCGACCAAAGAGGAGGTCATGAAGAAGGTGAACGCCTTGATGGATGATTTTGCGGGTCACAGTAACATCCCCGATGCTATTACGGCCTTCAAGGATCTCAAGATACCCGAGCGCATGCTGCGCTGGGCTGTCTATAGCATCTACTCGAACAGCCTCGAGCGCAACGACGCCGAGCGTAATCTGGCCGCTGACCTCATCTGCCAAATGCGCAAGGACTCCGTAATCAACAGCGCTCAGCACCACGATGGCTGGAAGGAGCTTGTCAATTCGATGGCCGAAAAAGAGAGTGCGGTGCCCTGCATCGCCTCGCACATCGCGCAGCTGACGGCGCGTGCCATCGTTGACAATCTCATGCAGCTCTCTGATCTGGCCTCTGTCACCGAAAATGGCCAGCACTACCCTCTCTTCTTGCTCACGCTCCAGCAGCTGCACAAGAGTCAGGGCAAAGCCACGCTCACTCAGATCTTCAACGAGAGCAAGCTCAACCTTATTAGCCAGCTGCCTGAGGCCGAAAAAACCAAGGAACGCCTTGGCGAGATCCTGGAGGACAGGGACCTCACCTTCCTCTACCCGCTCCTCAGAATCCAGGGTGACATGTGGCGACAGCTCGAGAGCGATCCCGCACCCAGCAGCCTCTACAAGTGGATCAAAGAAAAGCTCGACCCCTCGCACCATTCCGACCCAGGATTCATCAATGCCCTTATCACAGTTCTCCTCAAATACATTACTCAGGTACGTTTATTTTCCCATCCAGTCGAGCCGTTATCAACATCGTAAAGACGTACGACTAACTTTTACTTTTTCGTTCCAACAGGAAACAACATTCCCATCCGGCACCAGTCCAACGGTCTTGCCTGAGAAAGCCCTGATTGAGAAGGAGCAAGCCTTGCTGGAAAAATACCAGCTGATGCTGCAGACGCTTCTGCCAACCATCGAATCGCAGGTCACTGCCGTACATTCGTTGCAAGTCTTCTGCCTGTCTCTTAACTTCCCCAAGGGAATGCTGCTGCGCTGGTTCATAGCACTTTACGATCTTTCAATTATCGACGAAGATGCCTTTATGCGCTGGAAAGAAGACGTCAACGACGCTTATCCAGGAAAGGGTGATGCCCTGTTCCAGGTAATTATCGTAGCCTTTTTTACTTTTGCACGATAAACTTTGAGAACTTTTTTAACTTAAACTTTGTGTTGTCAATAGGTGAACGCCTGGTTAACGTGGCTGGCGGAGCAACCGTCTGAAGATGAAGATGATGAAGAAGAAGAAAAAGGAGACAACTAGAAGGAAAGGAGGGAGCCCCGGGAGGGAAGCTGTCCTGGAAAAATATCTATGATTTGCGATAGATTTTCACTATCTCATAATCTAGCTGAGCCGAAGGTTTTGGTTTCATCGATTAAGTTGCTTCTGTCAAAACATCCAAACATCCTGTGAGCTTGTCAGTGCCCTCCAGCAATCAAAAGAAAAAAAAAATTAAAGAAATACTGTAAACGCGTTATTGATGGACGCGAAGCTAAGCTTTGAAACAGTGAAAAAAGACAGAAAAAATAGTAAAAGATTAATGTTAAATTATAGGAGCTATGAGCGGCGCTCGACATGTCTACGAGCAGGAACTTTTAATCTCTTAGATAATTGAATTCTAAATATTATTATAATTTCTATAATGAGAGAAGAAAAAGAAAAAAAGACATAATGGGCCAGCGAATGACTATCGGTGCAGATAAAAAACCTCTTAAGATTGAAAAGGTAAAAGATAATGTGAAAAACAGCATAACAGGGGGTTATAATATAAAATAGGGTGAAAAAGTAAAAAATTAGTCTGATGATTTGTATTGTCCGAGTTTTTGTCTAGTATTGTGTACGTGCCACGTTTTATAAGTCTTTTTGTCTGCGGTTAGAGGAGAGCAGCCTGTTATATCTGTGTACCAACTTTTACACTTAAAATGAATCATTACTGCGTATTAACGTTATTAATTAAATGCATTACTTGAGGCATTCACTCGTAAGAATGTCCAAACGATGATCTACTATCGACTTTCTGACGAACAAACTTTGACCTTAATCCCAAAGAGTGTTATTTAAAAAGAGGATAGAAGTCGGCTAGCTGGTGGACAAACGCATCCTGAAGCGTCGAATCTGAACTTTTCGAAGCTTCGAGTGTCTTGTCATTGAGGCGGAAACACGAGTGAGATATTTATTACTGGTAAACTGGTAAACGGAAATATCAATCAAAATACCATCTCTGCCTGTACATCTACTCGCTGCACCGTTCTGCGCCCAAACGTAAAAAGATAAATAGTTAATATACAGGAATGCAATTGAATAATTAATTATCTGACAACCAGCAGCCAACATCACATCCACGTAAAGAAGAAAACATAACATAGCGAAAACTAGTGACACTTACTAAATCATATACGATAAAAACAAATAAACATGCCTTGGTGTAATTTATTAAAAAAAAGAAGCTCCTCCGGTTGTTCCGTTTACGACCAACAGTTTTTCAAGTCCTTTGCCTTTTTTTCCTTTCTTATTCTTTACGAGTTTCTCTCTGATTTTAGATAAAGCATACACAAATAGTATAATTATATAATTATAATTTAAACAAGACAAGTAAAAGTGTTTGTTCGAGCGAATCAAGCAAAAAATAGAAAAAAATTTAATTGAAAAGAAAGATACGGGCGTTTGCTTCAGTAACCTTCAGCCCGGTTGATTGTTGGACAGATAAAAATTTCGCCTGGATGTCGGTGCAATAATCGCGCTTTGTCGCCTTTGCGTCGAAGCACGCTCTCTTGTTTTTTTCTTAAGTTTATAATTATATCGAAAACTAAATTTCTACATATAGCCATCAATCATCCTTATTGACTAATGTATAAGTGATAAAACAACGTATGAAAAATATATCATTGTTTAGTCAATTGCGTATGTACATAGAAACTTTTGTTATCGCCGGACTGAAGCGTTTAGTAAAATGAAAAAGATTAATAAACTTGCGTTTATTTAGATATCCATCCACTGTAAAAACGAGATGTTGAATGTGAAAAATTGAGGGGAGTTGGATGAGAAAAATATAAGTGAGCGACGTCATGTATCGAAACTACATTATGTTAGACTTATTGCTTCGCAATAATCCATGTAGGACACTTGATTGACCAATTTCAGAGACGTGTCGCTTTTTACACGAATACATGAAAATACAAAAAAATATATTAGAGGAAAGAAGAACTCAATCTTCCGTCGACGTCTTCTGTAAAGAGCGATTTTTCTTTACCGCGACTTGTCTCTTTGACGAAAAGTCAATCGAGCGTCCTACGAGTTCGTGTTAATAATATTTGAAAAAAAAAACGAAAGAAAAATACGTCTTTATACCATTTTTCACACGCCGAATATATTCTTATTTGTTATGTCGTATCTGCGCGAAAAAATGTCAAAAGCCGAAAGGAAATAATCTGTTACAAACTGCTAAAAAATCGCGGCGCGATGACTAAGAGTCAATGCTTTTGTTGAACAAGAAAAACCTTTGATTTGAAACCATTTGGTTTATTGAAAATTATTTAAAACTGTAATATTTATAAATAGAGAATATGTGAACAATACTGAATTCTTTGGATCTTTACTAATAAAAAAATCTTGCAACACTAATTTTTCAATTTGGTGAACGAGAACAAGAATCGTCGCGCTTCGATTAGTCATATTATACTCCCTTCGAATAATTCACACACTGTAGCGACATAATATTCTTATTTATTTGAGCGTAAAAGTATCTGTTTGCACGTGGCATGCAGTTTTCTGTAGCGACATTATAGTGTAATATTTAATGGCTATCTGTGGTATATTCATGCGTTTTCTGTCTATCTTGCTTCGTATGTCATACAAACTCATAAGTGTAATACACGCAGGAATACACCAAACGGAAGAAACTTAAAAAATAATAAGCTCCTTTGCATCGTTTATGGTTTTTTTATGTTTGCAAAAAAGAACGTTAATTTATTTTGGTTCTCACTAATATTTTTTACTTGATATTTGACAGTCTTTGTCGAAGTAATAGAATCGCTAATGAGTATAAAGTCACCATAAGTCTTTTATATGGTGTAGATATGCAATTTAGTGCGTCTTGATCCGTTGGACACAAAGTGATCGGACGCTCAGATTTTACTTCACTTATTATTTTTATGTTATATATTTTCAAAAGCAAAATTGAAATAATGAAAATTTACTACGAATAGTTCGACAGTATTATTTTATAAAAATTTTTGTTTTTGAGAATGGCTATTACCTAATTGACAATATTGTGCTACAAATGCGATATCAGAGTGACACTAAATTGAAAAAAAGGAGAAAATGAAAAAAAAATAATAATAACTCTGAACATTAAAATCAATCGTATGGCAGGCAACTTTTCAATTGTCTCAATAAACTGTTCCTAGGATAAACAAATGTTATTTTGTTATGTATTTTTCGTGTCATTTAATAATTTTCTTTTTTTTTCAATGGTTGGAGAAACTTTTTTGAAAAATTACAAAAGTTCAACTTTTATTTCATGACAATTTGCCTGATACGTTATTTTAATCAAAATGAAACTACGCATTTCATTAGCCCATTGCAATTTGTGTATAATTGTAATGCGATAATCATGTAAATCGTTGGTTTCAATTTAGCGTTAAGTGAAACATTCTGCATGAACAAACACATCTTTCTTTTATACGTATTTGAAATAAAAAAGTATATGCCTTAATCTGTTACTTTAGTAATCATTTTCAAAATTTTTATTTAAATAAAGATTCGAAGTATAAATTGAACCGGTAAAAAATATAAATGAAATCTATGTATCTAAACTTATGAATTGTACAAGTGCGACATTATAAAACGATGTTTGTCACAAAGATTCTTAAAATTACATTTTTGCATACATTTAATTGAATAAATTCAGTCTTACCGACATCAAACGTGTTCTTTATTCCCACCATAAATTACGCCCAAAAAGTGATAAACAATCCGCGATCATTCAGCATAAATTATATAATGTTACGGCTGTCATTATGCAAGAAGCCTTACATAATCTATTTTATTATCAATAAAATCAATAGCATCGATAAATACGCCTCGAACTACTTGTAAGTACATATCGCAGGCCGAAGTCATTATAGTCGTCCGTTGAAGATTCGAAATCGCTGTACCACATTAGTAAGGCTTAGCAAACGTCAGCGGAAAAAAACCGAGTTATATATACGAGGACAACAACGTTGCAGCATTTGAGAGCCGCGAAAGCGGGTCTTTAGATATGGTTTTTCGGCTTTGCACCTTGAAACTAGGTAATCTCGCTGCGCATTGTTTCCACAGTTACCAGTTATTGCCCAATATAATGCTATACGTGCGTCAAGCGCGTGTCCGCTGGTCAGGACAGTTGAAGGACTGCACAGCTATAGAGCTCCGAGGGGGATTATTGATGCTTTCCTGCAATACTGCTCGTAAGTATAGATAAAGATAACACGCTGGAGAAGGAGATAAAAAAAAGGAATGTGTAAAAGACATCTGTTTGTCCAAATTAAATTTTTATTAAACACGATTTTCTGTAACATCGAGGACGAATCATATAACATAAATAATTATTGATCAGTATCACTTTCAGCGCTCAACAATGAATCTACTAGTAACACTGGAAGATAGTACTATGGGTGGGGGGGCAGCGACGGTGGCGGTGGCGGTGGCGGCGTCCTCTTCTCATTCTATATAGATTCTCTCTTGCTCTCGCAGATTCTTATGACGCGCACACATGCTCTCCCTCTCTTTCAGACTCTTGTTCCCCTAATTCTCTATCTCTACTCTCAATCACACGGGCACTAATACATTTTCCGGAATAATCATTATCATCATCATCATCATCATCATCAGCATCATCATCGATATTTAAAAATGCATGCGTGGTTACATAGCTGCACGAGCTTTTGGTATATAATACGCGAGATTAATACCTGGCACTAATCTCTAGCCCAAAGCCTTTAATAACACAGCGCGAAGCATCGACAAAATTTCGTGGTATGTACAACACACACGCACACACTACAGATATTCACGTGTACAACTGAACATATATATAATATATTTATATGTAATATGTATATTGAGTTTAGTTATTATGTATAATATAGATATTTATATATAACATATTTATATATCGGAGTTACGCTTGCAGCTTGCATACACATTGACATGCCCCAGAGATGAATAGATGATCTGGGAATAACAATACAGAGAACCCAACAAACGACAAAATCAACGGGTACATCACAATATATATATCATATAATACTTATCTATATATTTCTAAGGAACAAATCAATAACCGTGTATAGTAGGTAACAGAAAAGAGGGCTTTACAATTTACAATTAACATTGTGTAATAGTATATTATTATTAGTCGCGAGCTGCGATCTTAATTTGAAAAATTTTCTCGTGCATTTTTGTTTCTATATAATAATAATAATAATAATAACTCGTTTTCGTTAATTCAGGGGCTTTGGATATACATTGTTATATGATCGGAAACTGCTATTTTATAGATTCTCTCATAACCCACACAATTACTTCGGACCGACCACCGCGATAAAAAGTTGTCCCTACTCCACCACCGCGCTACCCGGCTCGTTTATAATTTCCCTTTGCAGAATCTTCGCATTCGTTTTTTTTTTATTTTTCGTCTAAAACTTACTTGCTCCTTTCACGCTCTTGCACTCCCGGGTCTCACTCTCATCATCCATTTCTTTCTTCGATTCCTTGCACCAGTGTTGCTAACTCTTTTTGTTTAGTTTACCTCTCTCAACTACGTTTTCATTTTTTATTTTTTTCGAAAACAAAAAAAAACTCTAAACGCATTCTCGCCGCTCATCAACCTACCGACCCATTCTCAATCCCTCGGCTCTAAACCATTGCTCTTTTGCCATCCCTATGTGTGTATTAAACTGGCGGAGAATTTCAACGAGCCTCGGTTTTACCCTCCACTTTATATATTTTATTTTATTTTTTTCACGTTTTTTTTTTATTATTCTCGTTTATTAGATTCCCGTCCGCTCGTCCGTCAGTCAGTCGCTTGGTCTCGGTCCATTGCGTCGTTTTATTCTATTATTATTTTTTTATAACTTTTTGACAGTTTTGGTAATGACAGCTTCTCTCCGCAGCTGCAGGTGCATTTCCGCACGAGCTTTGGGTGTATGCATCATTGACAGTTGGTCGGTAACTATATTGATTTTTTGTTCGTTTTTCATCGAAAACGGCGACAAGAAATGACTGTTGCAAGAGACATTTTTATAAGGAAGTATAAGATAAGAAGCTCCCGCAGAAATGCACCTGCACGTTGAGCTCGATTATTTTTTTGTGTGTATCTTGTTTTCAAAGATAGGAAATACTGCACGATTGACGAGGACGAGCGCTGAACGTGTGTTTGTATTTTAGCTGAAGATTTCGGCTCGATGGCGAGGCAGGCGCGCGAGAGGCGTAGATGTGTAAGATCGAAAGAAGAGGAAAATCCCTTGAAGAAGCAGGGGCCGCTCGCCAGCTCCCAGACGGACGGCCCGGCTTCCTTCCGTGTCGTATATATCACACCTCTGCGCGGTGACAACCCTCTGTCGCTCGTCCTTCGCTATATTCTTTTGTTGAAACATCTTCATTGTTGAAACTCAACGTACTTATTATGGAATGTACAAATTTTTTCTTCAAAAATTCCCGCATTAAAATCCTCTCTCCGTAAAGCCCGCAGCCCTTTTTGTGTATACGTATCGCACTCGCGACTCTTCCGCATCGATCCGATTTTAACTCATTAATCGCTCTTCCCGAAACACATCCAACCAGTTAGATATCTTGGCCGTTGACTACTTTCTCACTATATGCACTTGTTCATCAGCATCATCTTGGTGTGTATTGTAGGTGTCGTGTGCATGTGGTATATGCGTGCAGTGTTGTGCTCTTGTTCCTCTTCTTCCAAGATTATTAACGGAAGGGTCGAGCGCTAGATGGCCACTGCTTCGACCCTGAGCTGTGATACGCCTAGTTCTTGTACGTTTTTATTATAATACTCTACTCACTAAAGCCGCGCAGGTGCACAAAGCCTCTCTCTTCAAATTGACTAATACTATCGTGTGTGTTTTCGCTCTCTCAATATTTCTATATCCCTCTCTTTCCGTGGGTGTAGCTGTGCAAGTGTCGTGTCTTGGCGCAGTCCCTCACCAAATGCTATCTTTGCTGCTATCTTCATTCTCCGATCTGTTGATTGGCTTAGCTTTTTGGCCGCTCTTCTCTCTGTCTCTCTCTATCTCGCGTTTTCTCACATTCTCTCTACATCAGGCTAGCTTCGACTTAGATTTGTTTAATTTTTTTTTTATAAACAGTATTGTATCATCGTCGCCGCATCGCTTGCATTTTATGTATGTATACATATATTTATATATATTTATATAATTGTGCTAAGTGTTCATTTATCGATAAAAGTTTTTTTCAAGTTCCATCTTCACCGTCTTATGTTCGTTAATTATTTGTTTTTTTATCTTTTACTTGTAACTCTTTATACACTCAGTAGAGCCAATAAATTCAATCGATAATTCAAAGACAAACTAGACTAAAATGATTACTATACAATGATGAAAGAGAAAGGTTTCGGCATGGGATATGGGCTGGTAGTAAACCACTTGTTAAAATTTTCCTCCTGTCGCCTGTTTTCTTTTTCAACACCGACGTGTCTCTTGCGGCATCCCTGCGCTTCAACATTCAACTTCTATTTGCATCTTTCCCGGGCTAACTCGCTCTCTTGTTGTGTGTGAACAAGCGTTTATTTTTGTTGATTTATTTGTCATCCGCGCACACCCCCAAGCTCGTTATGCGAGTGAGTGTTATTATATAATTTACTTTAGTTTACTTCTTTCTTTCGTACATGCAGCTGAATAACATGTTTCTTTAAATGTTAAATGCTTGAAATCTAAATAGTTTAATGATCTGAATTACATTATTTTAACGCATATAATTTACGAAAGGATGCAGAGAGATGATCGACGATGACTTGATTAACAAAGCCCGTAGTAAAATTACGCGCTTGCATTTTGCTTCTGAATTCAATTGTTATTGATATTTTCTTTTAAGTAAAATGTGTATCTGTATATTAATGAGTGTGTCAAAACGCTCGTAGTTTTTGTTTCTGCTCTGATAGTTCGTTCGGGAGCGAAGTTCCGTCGGTTGCAGGCGACAAGCCTTGCGATCCTGCCACTATGGCTGACGCTCTTTTTCAAGATTTTTTTTCTTAATGTTATTATTTAGTGTCAGGGTTGTGCCAATCCGGTCTAGCCGGAGATCACGTTAGAAATCAAAATCATGATTTTTTTTCATCAATTAATATTATTTCTCATTAACTTGTCTCCTTCATAGAGCAGCAGAAGAGATCCGGCGATTCTTGCGGAAATGATTTACTCGGTATAATCGCGTTTTAGGCATGTTTTCGGTTTGTTTTCGTTTAAGGAACAAGATAAAAAAAAAAGGAAAAATAATGCAGTAATTGTAATAGTAATAATAATAATGTAATAATAATAATTAATAATATTAATTAATAAAATTTAAAAGACTCGAAAGCGAAATAATCGCTTTATTTTCCTCTTTCTCTCTCTCTTTCTCTCTCTATATGTATGTATATGTATAATTGTACAATCGTTGGCGCATTTCAACTAAGCAATGTAGGCTCAACAAACAATCGGAGATAATAAGCGTAGGAATCGCGAGAGAAAATCATGACTTTGATTTTCCTTTGTAGAGCGTCGCGATTGAGTTGTTCAATTTTGCTTAGTGTACAGGTAGATGGCGACGATGAGACCGTAGAGACCCAATACCTCGGCGAAGATGAGAATCAGGATCATACCGACGAAGAGACGTGGCTGCTGAGCTGTACCCCTGACACCGGCGTCGCCGACGATTCCGATGGCGAAACCAGCTGCGAGACCGGAGAACCCGACAGCCAAACCAGCACCCAGGTGGATGAATCCCCTGAAGCGAAAAGAGAACGTTTGCGTTAGCAATAATCCTTCGAGTTTATTCACCACTCATCTAAATTCACATTCTATAATGATACTTACTTGTAAAGGGAATATTTGACGGGTTCTTCAAGAGATCCAGCGATAAGTACGGCCACGACTAGACCGTAAATGGCAATGATACCCGCCATGACAACAGGAATGATGGATTTCATGATGAGCTCAGGCCTCATTACAGACATCGCTGCAATTCCGGTACCTGACTTGGCAGTACCATACGCCGCCCCCAGGGCTGTCGATGTGCATGAAAAATAAATTCATTTTGTTAGTTTTCTATCATTAATATTACACAATACACCCCCCCCCCTCCTATCTCTTCTCCGAATGTAAAATTTCGAACATCAGCCAAAGCATCGTTTCGCAAATCGTCTCGTTTTTCTAACGACAGCAACAATAATAGACGCAACATCGCGAGTCTGGTTAACAATGTCGACGAGAGTCACGGAGTAAATAAATAAACCAAGTTGCGCTGCTCTCTCGAGCAATGAGAGTCGCTCGCTCCTACGCCCCACAGCCAGTCACATGACTCTCACGTTGCGCTCGCGAGTCACATGACAATCGCATGTAAGTCCCTAAGCCAGCCGCAGCAGCGCGCGAGGGAGGCGTGGTTCACAATCGCATCGTGACTTCCGTGATACATTACATTGTGATACATCGAAGAGCACCTCTTGTCTCTCTCTTGCGATTCATTCAATCGCAGCCAAGCTCTCTCGATTATAAGCGTCGTCATCACGAGTTATATATACACCGACATCGAAATTTCCAGTCTGATTGAGCCGACTTTCCCTTTTAGTTGAGCAATAACAAAAACAATAATGACGAGAGAGAGAGAGAGAGAGAGAGAGAGAGAGAGAGAGAGAGAGAGAGAGAGA